>CAUYLG010055177.1:0-66062 GCA_963573385.1 Cacajao melanocephalus | reverse complement strand
CCTTAAAAACTGTCTGAGTAAGCACAATTATTAGCATAAAAGAGGTTTTTAATACCCATTTTTAGACTGCATTCTAGCCTGGGCAATTGAACAAGAATCCCGTTCTCTCTCCCTCTTTCTCTTCCTCTTTCTTTCTCTCTTTCATTCTTTTTTCTTTCTTTCTTTCACTCTTTCTTTCTTCTTTTCTCTCTTTTTCTTTCTAAAAAAAAAAACTGTCTGAGTATTTCATCCTTCATCTTGTGCCTTTCTTGGGATGAGAAAACTGAGTTAGAAGAACATTGACTCTCAGGAAGTCTCTAAGTAGCTAGGGAATTGTGACATTCAGCCACTTTAGGGAACCTTATCCTTAGAATACTAATACATACTATTAGTTTGGGAAGGTGAGCTATGAAGATGAATTCATCTTCATTGATATTTAATAATACTTTGAATGTAGGTTTTTCTAATTCATTGAGATGCATCCCTTTGGATCACACTGACACTTATTTGACAATAATCTGATTGAGAAACTCAGTGTTAAACATGACAATGAATTTTATTTTATTTTTTGTCTATAAAGGACAGAAAAATTTATCAAAAAGTTTCCTTGACCTACACAATTCTATGTGCTTCCTTTCACTAAAATAATTGATTTTGCCCTTGGGCCTGACAACTTTAACATTATCCCACTGATTTCATTATCCATTATTTATAACCACCTATATTATGCATATTTGTAAGGATTTTATTTGGTTAATGGGGTTAATGGGGTTAATCTTTAAAATGATAGAAATACATGGATTATTTTTTGAATGTTTATGAATGTTTTAATAATTTTCATCAATTACTAAAATATTCAACTTATTCTACTCTCTTGCTATTTTTTTCTACTTTCTTAATTTGTTTTTAATGCTATGTTATTTTGTCATTCATTTTTATGTTTCCATAGTATCGTGTATACATTTTCCTGAAATGCTGTATAAAATGTCTTTCACTTATTATATAAGCACTCCATATCTATTGTAAATACTTTGGAAAATTCAGAAAAAATACACAAAAAAATAAAGAAATTCCTAGTATAATGTCATGGAGAAACAACATTTAGTTTTTATCAACATAAAATTTTTATTCATTTAGCTCAATAGTACAGATGTACAACCAATAAGGAAGGAAGTTTCAATAAGTTATTATTATCAACATACTATGTACCTTGTACAGTGTCATGCACTGTGAAAATAAAAGCAAGGTTCGATACTTTAGTTAAGAGAAATAAGACAAAGAGATATAGGACAATAGAATAATTAAGCACCAGTGTAATTGGATCATATAAATGAAGGAGAAATGCTTTTATAATAACTTCCAATTAAATTTATGTAATTTACGATTATCTTAATGAGCTTTACCAAAATCACTATTTAATTATGGTTGCTTTTAACAACACTGCAGTGTAGACAGTCTCTGTGGGTTCAATAGCAATTTCTTGTCAACAAAAACATAGCTGTACTCAGTGAAATTTCAAGAAACATTTTCTAAGTTAATCGGCTTAGGGGCTTATGGAGAAGAAAGAGTAGGTGTTTTCTTTCATTTCTTCTAGTCCACTTAATGATCATAGTTATAGTAGTTACAGGACAATAGAGTTAGAAGGAATGTCCATAATTATTCCAAATCCTCTATTTTACAAACGAGGCAGTGGAGATCCAGAAATGCTACCTTATCCCATATTATCTTTCCGGAAAAAATGGTCTAGTAATACAGCTATTATCCTTGAGACTGTCAATTCCATGAGGATGTATACTCTTCTGGCTTATTCTTTGCATATTATTGGTCAAAATGGTACCTGTTTTAAGTTCTCACTAAAGTGAGTGAATGTAACCACATCTCTTAAGACTATATTCATTCATTTAATTTTATAATATTTTTTCATGTATCTACCTATGCATTAACTTGTCATGCACTTTTAGATGGCCTATTCATTTTTAAGTACTCTATTCTTCCTAGAAGTGCAAGGATAAAATATGTATTCTTTACTTTTATATAACACAGAATCTAAAGTAGGTATCAGACTTGCAAATAAGGTTTCAGTGTAATAGTGTTTGTAAATTCTGTGGCTACATTTAGGGTCTAAGTATTATTATTAACATCTCTCTTTGATATATATTAATCTTGGGAGCATCTGTTGCTGTCTCATATTATTCTTCCCAAATTAAAAATATCTTATACAAACTATTGTAGTTAATACAATATCTCTTGTTGGCAATGCAGGCACTCTATAAAAATGTAAAGCCTTCCCCACATCTATCTTTTCCAAATATATTCCCAAATATTTAAGTTTTGTTTTACCTTCCTCATGATAGTTGAACATGTGATACTTTTTTTTCTGTTTTTTATTTGTACTTTAGGTTCTGGGGTCCATGTGCAGATCATGCAGGATTGTTGCATAGGTACATACATGGCAATGTGGTTTGCTGCCTCCACCCCCCATCACCTATATCTGGCATTTCTCCCCATATTATCCCTCTTTAACCTCCCCACCCTCTGCTATCCCTCCCCTATTCCCCACCAATGGACCCCAGTGTGTGATGCTCCCCTCCCTGTGTCCATGTGTTCTCATTGTTCAACACCCGCCTATGAGTGAGAACATGCGGTGTTTGATTTTCTGTTGTATCAGTTTGCTGAGAATGATGATTTCCAGATTCATCCATGTCCCTACCAAGGACACGAACTCATCATTTTTTATGGCTGCATAGTATTCCATGGTATATATGTGCCACAATTTCCTTGTCCAGTCTATCATTGATGGGCATTTGGGTGGTTCCAGGTCTTTGCTGTTGTGAACATTGCCACAATGAACATACGTGTGCGTGTCTTTATAATGTTTAATTGTCTCCTTTGACATTAAGGATGAGGAATTCAAAGAAATCAGTTGTCTTTTTTCAGGCCTATGGGCTTCCCAGGAGGGTTCAGCATTACAATTGGACTTTCGTAGTGTGCCTGTCTCCCTGAATGAAACAGCAATCTACAGATCACCCTCAAAATATGTGAAACAGTCTCCATTCAAGAGTACAGAGATTTTGGCCGGGCATAGTGGCTCGCCCCTGTAATCCCAGCACTTTGGGAGGCTGAGGAGGGTGGATTGCCTGAGGCCAGAAGCTTGAAAGCAGCCTGGGCAACACGGCGAAACCCCATCTTTACAATAATAATAATAATTATTATTATTATTATTATTATCCAGGCTTGGTGGTGCTTGCCTGTAGTCCCAGCTACTCAGGAGGCTGAGGTCAGAGGATTGCTTGAGTCCAGGAGGTGGAGGTTGGAGTGAGCCAAGATGGCAGCACTGCACTCCAGCCTGGGTGACAGATGATATACCCTGTCTCAAAAAAAAAAAAAAAGATTACAGAGATTTTAGTTGTTCTTTCTAAAAACTCCCAACTTTTCTTTTTCCACACATTTTTCTCTATATTTTATTTCTTTATTTTTCACTGGAAAAAATTACTTCTGAGATTTCTGACAAACTAAAGTCACTACATATGACACCTCCCCCATTCTAATGACTACGTTTCTGCTGTTTGCTGATTTAAATATGTTGAAAATCTTTCATTTTCATGTGACCAAAATGCTAGATGAAACACAGAGTGAAAATCAATTTTGTCCTGTGGTCCTGGATAGGAGGCCATCCTTGGTCACCATGGGCAATAGGCAGACCTGACACTGTGTTGAGAGAAGGATCCTAATGATCTGTAACAGCTATGGCACCTGCTGAGTCACAAAGCTTTCCTCCCATGGTTAAAAGAAAAGGATCAAGAGTACCAAAATATTTCAACAATCTAGCTACCCCTTTTCCCACTCAAGGATCTTAAGCCCTCCAAGAGATTATAAGACCCATAGAAAATGGAATATGAGACCTCAAGAAACAAGTCTAGGAGGGAAACTAATACTTTCAGAACATTGTTCAGTGATCTAATTCTTAGAATCTGCTAATGCTATGCCTTGCCCTAGAGTAAAACTATTCCTGCCTTATTGCCTTCTATTCTTTTCCTTTTTCCTCAAAGCAATATTTTTATATAGCAGCCCCAAGAGAAAAGATATTCAGCAAAATGAAATATGGATGTCTGATTATGATATACTTCTATTAGTATTTTATTTTCGAGAACAAAATCATCTATTAAAATTATGCTCATTTTAGAGAATTCTTACGAAATATTATTTATTGTCATCATTCAGATGCAGATATTCACGGTCTAGAATATTTTTATAAGACATACACAAAAATGACTGCCATATTTAAATACTCATCTGGCTGTCCCTCCTGAGTTTATACTGTGTATCCTCAGAAATTAACGATTTGCAGATATATTTAACTAAATACAGAAGCACAATAGATTCTTCATGTTTGTTGACTGAGAGTGGTGACACAATAGCAGCATTACTCCAACAGTTGTGACTAACGTAGCCCTTTACCTTCTGATTCCATAAAAGCACACGGAACATGTTAGTTTAGATATAATGCAGTCCTCAAAGGATTAACATTCTGTTTTGCAAATGGTATTTTCCAGAATCTTGATAGTAGCTGATTCTGAAATCTTTTTAACTTTTTAAAAACTTTTATTTTAGTTTTAGGGTTACATGTGGAGTTTGGTTGTATAGATAAATTCCATGTCACAGGGGTTTGGTGTACATACTATTTCATTACCCAGGTAATAAGCAAAGTACTCAAAAAGTAGTTTTTTGTTACTCAACTTCCGTCCACCCTTCACCCTCAAGTAGGCCCCAGTGTCTTGCTCTCCTCTTTGTGTCCATGTGTTTTCAGTGTTTAGCTCCAAGTTATAATTTTTAGTTCTTTGTTCCTGCATTAGTTCACTTTGGATAATGGCTTCCAACTTCATCTATGTTGTTACAAAGGACATGATCTTATTCTTTTTATGGCTGTGTAGTATTCCATTGTGTATATGTACCACACTTTCTTTATCTGGTTTACTGTTGTTGTGCATTTAGGTTGATTCCATGTCTTTGCTATTGTGAATAGTGCTGTAGTGAATATACAGATGGAAGTGTCTTTATGGTAGAATGATTTATATTCCTTTTAGTATGTACCCAGTAATGCAACTGCTGGATCAAATGGTAGTTCTGTTTCAGGTTCTTGGAGACGTCACCAAACTGCTTTCCACAGTGACTGAAATAATTTGCATTCTTATCAATAGTATATAAGAGTTCTCTTTTATCCATAGCCTCGCAGGCATTTGATATTTTTTGACTTAAATAATTGCCATCCTAACTGACAGGAGATGGTATTTCATTATGATTTTGATTTGTGTTTCTCTGATTAGTGATCATGAGAATTTTTTCATATGTTTAGCTATGTCTTCTTTTGAAAATTGTTCATGTCCTTTGCCTATTTTTTAATGGAGTTGTTTTTGTTATGTTAATTTGTTTAAGTTCCTTATAGATTCTACATATTAAACCTCTGTTGGATGCATACTTTGCAAATATTTTCTCCCATTCTATAGGTTTTCTGTTTACTCTGTTGATAGTTTCTTTTGCTGTGAAGAAGTTCTTCAGTTTTATTAGATCTTATTTGTCAATTTTTTGTTTTTGTTACAATTGCTTTGGTGTCTTTCTCACAAAATATTTTCCATAGCCCATGTCTTGAGTGGTATTTCCTAGGTTTTCCTCAAGGTTTTTTATAGTTTTAGGTTTTACATTTAAGTCTTTAATCCATCTTGAGTTGAGTTTTGTACATAGTACAAGGAAGGGATCCAGTTTCAATCATCTGTGTATGGCTAGCCAGTTTTCCCACCACCATTTTCTAAATAGGGAGTCGTTTTTCCATTGCTTGTTTTTGTTGACTCTGTCGAAGACCAGATGGGTATAGGTATGCAGGTTTATTTATGAGCTCTCTATTCTGTTCCATTGGTCTATGTGTCTGTCTTTGTGCCAGTACCATGCTGTTTAGGTTACTGGAGACTTGCAGTATAATTTGAAGTTCAGTAGTATGATACATTCAGATTTGTTCTTTTTGCTTAGGATTACTTTGTCTATTTGGTCTCTTTCTTGGTTCTATATGAATTTTAGAATTTTTTTTTAATTCTGTGAAAATATGTCATTGGTAGTTTGATAGTAATAGCACTGAATCTGTAATTTGCTTTGGGCAGCATGGCCATTTTAACCATATTGAGTTTTCCTATTCATGAGCACGGAATATTTTTCAATTTGTTTGTGTCAGCTCTGATTTCTTTCAGAACTGTTTTATAATTGTTGTAGTAGAGATATTTCACTTCCTTGATTATCTGCATTCCTGGATATTTTATCTTGTTTTGTGGCTATTGTGAACGGGATTGTGTTCTCAATTTAGCACTCAGCTGGGACATTAATGGTTTATAGATATGCTTATGATTTTTGTAGATTGATTTTGCTTCCAGAGACTTTGCTGAAGTTGTTTATCAGATATATGAACTTTGGGGCAGACACTGTGGTGTTTTCTAGGTGTAAAATTATATCATCTGCAAACTGGGAGAGGTTAACTTCGTCTCTTCCTACTTAGATGCCTTTTATTTATTTCTCTTTCTTATATGCTTTGGCTAAGACTTCCAGTCCTATATTGAATAAGAGTTGGGAGAGAAGGCATCCTTGCCTTGTTCTGGTTCTCAAGGGGAATGCCTTCAGCTTTTGACCATTCTGTATGATCTTGGCTGTCGGTTTGCCACAGAAGAATCTTACTATTTGTGAAGTATGTTCCTTCAATGCCAAGTTTGTTGAGGTTTTTTAACATGAAGGGATGTTGAATACTATCAAAAGACTTTTCTGCCTTTACTGCAATGATTATGTGGGTTTTTGTTTTTAGTTCTGTTTATGTGATGAATTACAATTATTGATTTGTATATGTTGACTCAAACTTGCATCCTAGTGATAAGGCCTATTTGACCATGTTGGATTAGGTTTTTGATGTGCTGCTGCATTCAGTTTTCTTGTGTTTTGTTGAGAATTTTTGCATCTATGATAATCAAGATTATTGGCCTGAAGTTTTCTTTTTTTTGTTATCATTGCCAGGTTTTGGTATCAGGATGATGCTGGTCTCATAGAATGAGTAGGGAGGAATCCCTCCTCCTCAGTTTTTTGCAATAGTTACAGTAGTAATGGTCTCAGCTATTCTTCATATATCTCATAGAATTTGGCTTTGAATCTGTCTGGACCTGGGCTGTTTCTGGTTAGTAGGCTTTTTATTACTGAATCAATTTTGAAATTTTTTATTGGTTGGTTCAGAGTTTGAAATTATTGCTTTTTCAGTCTAGGGAGCGTGTGTATTTCCAGGAATTTATGCATTTCTTCTTGATTTTCTAGTTTGTGTACGTAGACATTTTTGTAGTAGTCTCTGATTCTTTTTTTTGTATTTATTTATGGTCAGTGATGATGTCCCCTTCGTTATTTCTAATTGTGTTATTTGAATCTTCTTTCCTTTTCTTTATTATTCTAGTGGTCAAACTATCATATTTATTCCTTCAAAAAACCAATTTGTGATTTTGTTAGTCTTTTATATGGTTTTTCATGTCTCAGTTTCATTCATTTCAGCTCTGTTTTTGGTTATTTCTTGTCTTTTGCTAGCTTTGGGGATGGTTTATTCCTGTTTTCCTAGTTCCTATAGGTATGAAATTTGTTTGGTTTTTAATTTGAGATCTCTCTAACTTTGTGTTGCGGGCATTTTTTAGTGCTATAAAGGGTCCTATTAAGACTGCTTTAGCTGTGTCCCAGAGATTATGGTATGTTGTGTCTTTGTTTTCATTAATTTCAATGAATTTCTTGACTTTGGTCTTAATTTTATTTGTTTACTCAGAAGTCATCAAGGAGCAGATAGTTTAATTTCCATGTAATTGTGTGGTTTTGATCTATCTTTTTAATATTATTTCTGTTTTCATTGTTCTGTGGTCCAAGAGAGTGGTTAATATGATTTCAGCTTTTTTTTTGGATTTGCTTTTAATTGTTTTATAGCCTATTGTTTCATTGTTTAGAGTATGTGCCAAGTGCAGGTGAGAATACTATTTATTCTGGTTTTTCACTTGTTTGTTTTTTTTTCTGTGGCAAGTTCTGTAGATGTTTGTTAGGTCCATCTGGTCAAATATTGAGTTCAAGTCCTGAATATCTTTTTTAGATTTCTGCCCTGATGATCTGTCTAACACTGACAGTGGAATGTTGAAGTCTCCACTATTATTGTATAGTTATCTAAGTCTCTCTATAGGTCTCTAAGAACTTGTTTTATGAATCTCAGTCTTTCTGTGTTGGGTGTATATACATTTATGAGAATTAAGTCCTCTGGTTGAATGAAATCCTTTACTATTATGTAATGTCTTTCTTTGTCTTTTTTGAAAACTGTTGGTTTAAAGTCTGTTTTGTCTGAAATTTTAATAGCAACCTCAGCTTTTTTGTTTGTTTATTTGTTTTGTTTTATGTTTGCTTTCTAGAGTTTTCTTCATCCCTTTACTTTGAGCTTGTGATTGCCACTCCGTGTGAGATGTGTCTCTTGAAGAAAGTATACAGTTGGATCTTGTTTTTTAATCCAACCTGCAATGCTGTGACTTTTAATTGTGGCATTTCACCCATTTACTTTCAAAGTTAATATTGATATGTTCAGATGTATTCCTGTTATTGTGTTGTTAGTTGGTTATTATGCAGACTTGATTGTGTAGTTACTTTATACTGTCAATAATCTATATACCTAAGTGTGTTTTTGTGGTGGCCAGTAACGGCACTTCATTTCAATATTTAGCACTCCCTTAAGTACTTCTTGTAAGGCAGGTCTGGTGGTAATAAATTTCCTTAACTTTGTTGTCTGAAAAGGTTCTTATTTCCCCTTCATTTATGAAGCTTAGTTTGGCTGGATATAAAATTCTGGGTTGTAATTCCTTTCCTTTAATTATGCTGGATATGGGCCTCTAGTATCTTCTAGCATATGGGGTTTCTACTGAAAGGGCTGCTGCTAGCCTGATGGGGTTCCCTTTGTTGGTGATCTGCCCCTTCTCTGTAGCTGCTGTCAATATTTCTTTCTTCGTGTTAACCTTGGAGAATCTGATGCCTGTGTATCTTTGAGATGGTCATCTTCTATAGTATCTCACAGAGGTTCTCTGAATTTCCTGAATTTGAATGTTGGCCTGTCTAGCCAGGTTGGGGAAACTTTTTGTTAATGATATCCTTAAATATGTTTTCAAGTTGCTTGTTTTCTCTCCCTCTCTTTCAGGGAATGCCACTAAGGCATACATTTGGTCTCTATACATAATCCCATATTTATTGGACATTTTGTTCATTCTTTTTTCTTTATTTTTGCCTGACTGAATTAATTTGAAGAACCAGTCTTCGAGCTCTGAGATTCTTTCCTCAACTTGCTCTATTCTGCTGTTAATACTTTCAGTTGTATTGTGAAATCCTTAGAGTATATTTTTCAGCTCAGTTAAAATCAGTTTGGTTTTTTCTTAAAATCGCCATTTTGTCTTTCAGCTCCAGCATCATTTTATTGTAATCCTTGGATTCCTTGAATTGGGTTTCAACTTTCTCCTGAATCTTGATGATCTTCATTCCTATGCATATTCTGAATTCTGCATCTGTCGTTGCAGCCATTTAACCTGGTTAAGAACCATTTATGAGGAACCAGTCATTTGGAAGGGATAAGGCACTCTGACTTTTTGAGTTGCCCGAGTTTTGTGCTGGTTCTTCCTCATTTGTGTTCTGGTGTTCCTTTAACTCTGGTGTAATTTGAGTATAGTCAGTTGACTTCCTTTCTGGTTGTTTTCAGAGGGCTAAGGCTTTGTGGTGCATCTTCATTTGTGGTTGAGTTCTTGTCCTGGATTTCTTGGGAGCGAGTATGTTGGCAATTTTTGGTGTTGCAGTTTGGGCGGCTATCCAGTAGATGGCAGATAAGAATAATGGATGACAGGTAGGTACTTGTTTAGCCGCATGGCTTCTCTGTTTCCTTGGGTTTGCAGCCAAGCTGCCTCTGAGTTTTTTGAGTGTGAGCCCCTCTCCCACTCGAATGCTGGCTGCAGATCTTGGATTGGCACTCCCAGGCTGCACATCACACCGCAGTCCTGGGGTGAGCTCAGGGTTTAGGTTCCCTCCCCAGCTTGGGAGTAGCGGGGACAGGGATCTCCTCAGTGGCGATGGCAGATGACCTTTAATTGTCCCTTGTGATTCCACCCCAGAGAAACACAGAGCGGCCACCAGTTGGAGCCATCAGCCCAGGCTGGGGTGGCTGTGTTGTGGGCCCAAGCCAGGGCTTCCTGGCTGGTGATGAGTAGGGATATGGAGTGCTTATGGGGAAGACAGACTGGCTTCTTCTCCTTAAGGCGCTGAGGCTTGCTCCAGGCATGAATAAAGCACTCAGGGTCTTTGTACCTTTCTCAGTCCAAGGGCAAGAGGGGCAGAACCCCTGAAGTAGCGGTGGCAGAGTGGCTTTCACTTGCCTCTGGGAGCCCCACCCCAGAGAAACCTGCAGAGCTGCTGCCAATGGCAATGTTCAGCCAGGGCGGCTACACTGTCTGCCCAAGCTGGAGGCCCTGCTTGGTGAAGAGCAGGGGGTTAGGGGCTCACAAAGAAGAGAGACTGGGTTCCGTGGTGTGCTGCGGGTTCGAGTGAAGCCCTCGGCTCTTTGTTCGTAACCCCAGTACCAGGGCAGCAAGGGCAGAAGGGCAGCAATGATAGTGGCAGAGGGGCTGTCATTGCCTCCGGGAGCTCCACCCCAGGGAAACACAGAGCCACCACCAGTGGGATTGCTTAGTCAGGGACGAGGCAACTGCTCTTCCCTCCCAAGGGCTCTGGTGCTACCTGGTGAAAAGAAAGGGGTGGAAGCTCCCAGGAAATCGGGGAAGAGAGCCTGGGCTCCTCTACTTATGGTGTCTTCGGTGTGCTGGAGATGTCAGCCATGCGACCTTGCCTCTTTTCCTTCTCCAGCCTGAGGGCGGGGAGGATGTCCCGCTGCAGCTGCGATGGGAGAGGGGCTGTGTGTTGTCTCTGGGATTGACCCTCCCCCCACCCAAAAAAAAGCAGAGCCTCTACTGACTGACATGATCAGGCAGGGGCAGGGGGTTGTGCTGGGGGCCCAGGTCAGGAGGCCCTGTGCAGTGAGGAGTAACGGGAAGAGACCCTCCTGGAAGGGCTGTCTTTTCCTAAGACAGCCTTGGGGTGCTGGAGGCCCGCGTTAGTCCTTAATCACTTTGCTCTCCCTGAGCTGAGAGAAGAAGGAGCAGGACTGAAGAGCAGCCAAACCCGTGGGCCTGCCTGCGCCCTCTGGGATCACTGTGTCAGGGAAGGCTAGGGCTACCACTGGCCTGAGAGTACAGGCGGGGTGGGGTGGTCACGCTAGGGTCCCAGGCTAGTGGGCCTTGTCCATCCAGGTACAGTGGAGGCAAGGCCTGCAGCCTGTCACTGCTTGCCCCATGGATTCAGCCCTTTTCCTGGGACCTGTGAGGGAGCCTGGTCTCCACTGTTGCTGGAGCTGCACCTGCTGGTTGCTACCAGTGTTCCCAGGGGGTCCAAGATTCCCGGACTCTGCTTGTTCCTGAGCAGCAGCTCTGCCTGGACTCCTCGTAGCTCTCTGTGTCAGTTGGAGACCCTGGCAGTGCCCGGGGCCTCATGGTGGATCTCCTGAGCCCAGCGTTGCAGAGGTCTGGAAGAAGTGTGCAACCCTGAGGGCTCTCACTCACACACCATTTCAAGGCAGCAGGGAGCCTCCCCCTGACTCTGTGCAAGTCCCAAGTGGGTGGCTGTCCTGCCTCACTCTTCTCTGTTCTTTGTGGATTGCGTTGCTTCCTTAATTAATCCCAATGTGTCCACCTGACCCATCAGTGGAGGAGCTAGTGTTTACTTGTTCCTCTTTCTCTTCGTGATGAGCGCGATGCGCACTGGCTGCCTCTGCCCCGCCATCTTGGGCCCTAATCTCAGTATTTTCATTTCATTAAACACTACCTAGGAACAAATGGGTGAAGTAGCTTTAGGCATTGGACACTCAATATGGTAGATTTTGCAGGCAGAACAACCTTCTTGATGATCCTGCCACATATGGAATGCACAGACATTAGAAGCCCATATCACATATATTTCTGTAACTTTTGTTTTACATAAATATTCTGTCACTTTTATCAAACTGCTTTGTTATCCTTGATTTTTTTCCCCAAACATTGTATAAATAGGATATCTGCTCATTTTGTAAGCTATTTAGGTCAGCCTTCCAGAGGCAGTAGAACAGATGATGAATTTCAAAATTATGTACAAAATAGTTGAGCAGCCCAATATTTTTGAAAGGCATACTGTTTTACGTAGAAAATAAAGTGAAATAAATGTTTTCTCACTGTTGAGAGAATCACAGCTTTACTGACACTGTTTTCTTTTATTAGTTGCCATTGATCAGTTATTCCAGAAAATATCTTCAAGGTTGTATTAACTGACCTTTGCTGACTCCATGTGTCTATGGAACTTTATATATGTTTTATAATATCTGACTTTAGAACTTAACATATTAACCAACTATTGCATCTAGATTATACAAGTCATTTTATATAACATATCCTTTGAAATATACACAACCAGGGTCAAGGCTCTTGTGTTTCTCGTCTCCTCTCTGTCTTCACCTTTATACCTGTGGACCAAAAAGTGCATGGGCCTGGTATCCTGGATCCTATTGATTATGCAGATTATATCGATTAGTCTTTTAATCATTTATACTTCTTAATTGCTTCTGCATCTGGCAGAAAACACTAGATGCAGACATTAATATTTTGTTATACAAGTCACAGGAGAAATTTAGTGGAAATTCTTTGACTCTGTGTTTGTGACAGAAGTGAGTAAAGGTAATTCATCTAAAAAAAAATGTGTCTCCAAATGCCAACATCTGCCCAGGAAGAAAAAAAATTATTTCCTAAATATAGAACTCTTTGGCTGACTTTTAATTTAATGAGTATTTTTTGAAAAGACATAAATTAATGCATGTATCACCTAAATAAAAAAAAACATGATTTATATAACTAAACAAAATGAGTGCTATATGAGTAATTATAACAGATCGTTCATCTATAAGTGCTTACAGACTTCCCAATTTAAGATTGGTGCTACATTCTGGATTTACACATTCTTTGTCCAAAGGTAAATTGTTGTTTAAAGGAAAAAAGAATATCCATTTACCTGCTTTTTGGTGAGGATATGATGTATGTTAGCCATACAACTGTTATAAATTTTAGTCTGTACATTTTTACTTTGGATGAATTTAGAAACTGAAGTCTGACCTATACAGACTTTTAAAGTTAAAAATGGTTTGCCAAATATAAGTATAGTAATCTGACGCATGATAGATGAAATGTAAAATTCAATATCTGAAATGTATTTCCTTTGCTTTTTAAGGAAAAAGTATCACCCTGGGGAAAAATATGTCTTCTCAAATCATAGTTTAGATTATATGTTGTAATATAAAATTTTGCCTTAAAAGAAATAAAATTCTTCAGTTCTGAAAAGAAAAAGCAACAAAACAACACTACATGTGTTATCACTGTTATTTCAGGAAGCAAAGTAAAAGCAGGTGTGAAAATTTCTACACATAAACATTCACAAAAGTATCTTTGTAATGTAGTGGCTGTAAGAGGGACTTGATAGGACTTCAGAAAAAGGTAAATCTCTGTGATTCCCCCCAGAGATTCTGACTCATTAGTATGCAGTAGGACCCAACAATCTGTATTTTAAATAAACAAATCATGTAATACAGAGACTATTGCAAGATTCACTGATATGGAAATGATTTTCTATTTTTTCATATATATGAGTTTTCTTTTATTTCAAAATCAAATATATGTCAAAGTATTTGGTATTATTTATCTTAGAAATTGGCTTCTCTTAATTACACCAAAGGAAGTTTTGTTGTTGTTTTGCTTTTGATGAGTCATCATAGATATTTGGAAATAATTCCCAACATTATCAAGAACAACATATATTTTTTCAGGTGACTGCTATTTGTTCGCTACTTTGCTAAGTTATAGCAACCAAAATGTTAAAAATCTCCGCTTTCTGAGGGTGTTTGATCTGGGTAGGTAATTAAAGCACCTAGATCAAAATGTCAAAGAGTCTAAAAGATTATAAGATGGTATATTCTAAGACTCTCAAGACCCCATTGGTAAATAGAAGCCATTAAATTAGGAATCAGAAAACATGACTTTGGTTACTCTCTGTGCCTCTGAACAATTCTCCGCTGTGTGTAAGTCTTTTAACATTTGCACTGAATCTACCTTGTATCCATTACAATTAGTATGAAAATACTCCACTTTTACAAATCACTAGCTTACAGTGGGGTATGTGTGCAATTATCTTTATTAAATACCATGTTATAAATAATTTAATAAATATATGATGATATGATTATTAAGTGTTTTAGGAGTTAATGGCTAAAATATGTTAAAATGCTAAGGTAATAGTAAAGAATATATGGGAAAATTAATGCAAGGAAAATATTTCAACAACTAGAAAGAAATGGTGAGCACAGCTGGTTATGAAAAAGTGTAACTCTGAGATACTTTTGAAAAAATTCTCAAAAATATTTGTAATATTAAAGCAGAAGTAGTGAGATCACCCACACGCTATAATTTAAGGCATTATTTTAATAGTCGATATGATTTTGTATTGTCAGGGTTATTCATTACCTATATATTTATGTATATATAACCTAATTGTAAATTAATAGCAATGAAATATTATATGTGCATAAGGGAGTGAATTATGGTTACTAAGGGAAACCTTGGTTTAAATTTCCTTATTTCATTATATGAAAACCTCAACTCTAACAATTTATTCAAGTAAAATTTTATTTTAAATTCACATACATTAATTATATCAAATTAAATTGTAGAGACCATAACCTAGTCTTATTTCTGCTAATGTTTCTACTTACTGCTTGTAAAGAATTCTGCATCTACAATTCAGTATATTAATTAACCAATGTTTATCAAACAGATCTACAAGTAAAGCACCACATTGAAAACTTGATGCAAGGAAGCAAACATAAGGCAAAGCCTGAATGTTTAAGAAACATAAAATATAGTTGTAGGGATACAATATATATGGCAACATTTGTATGGCAGTGGAATTGCTGTATAACTGATACTAGCAAAGTTGACCTGATAAAAGTTACAGCAATTCAAAAATGAAAAATGTCTCATAAAGTGGACTACCCTGAGAAAGTGGAAGGCTTGAGTCACGTGTTCAAGATAGGTTTCACAGTGGCAGGGAGGGTATTTCAACATGGCCCATTGGTATGTGCAAAATACAGTGATAGGGATATTGGAGTAAATATTATGGAGATTATTCGCTCAACTGGGCATCAGAGCGTATGGCTTAATGAAGAAATGAGCTCATTTTCTGTGTTAATTGTTCTTCAAATATGGGACATTCTTATTCTCTCCACTTCTCTGTGCTTCTTGTTTTTGAACTGGTTCTTTAGTACAAATAGAACCAGTACCTGTGTACTGGTATTGGTACCCTGTACTGGTACTGGCCCCTGCCTCCTGTGTCCCTCCAATTAGTTGTTGATTCACCTTGTTGTTGTTGTTGTTTTTACTGCAAATGACAAGATTTCATTCTTTATTATGGCTAAATAATATTTTACAGTGTATATATATCACATTTTAAAAATCTATGTATCCCTTGGGGCACTTAAGTTAATCTCTCTCTTTTGTCTTCTGTGCCATCCCTTTACCATCACCAGTCTGTCTTCATTTTTACTTGTTTGCTGGCAGATGACAAGAATCGATGCTCCAGATCAAATTTCAGAAATCTCCCAACAATAAAATATCATTGTTAACAGTTTGATGTATTACCTTACACACACACACACACACACACATCTATATGCACATACCACTTTTTTAAATAACAAAATTTTGTTGTTACTCTTCATTTAACTTTTCTTTTTCAGTTTTTTCCTCATAATAAGCTTCCCCCTGGCATGTTAATTCTCAGTTTGTGAATAAGGCTTCTCAAACTTTGGTTTCCTAATCTGCAAAATGGGGCTAGTAATAGCTCACAAGTTTGTTTTAAGAATTGAATTGAATTGAATGAGATGAGAGGACATGTGAGCAAAGCTTCAAAGATAGTCTCTGAGCCTGAGTACCTTCCCATGAGTTACTATGTTTCTAAATTTCCAATTGCTGAGGCTGAGCTCTGACCTATATGGAAATGTTCCATGTCTTCCTCTTAAACTGTTTTTGCAAGACATTTGCCTGAGGAATGACTTTCAGTTGCCAAACCCATTTGTTCACTGATTCACACTATCATGTAACCTCAAGTTGTCATTTTCAGATCACACACACCCACATACCACATCTCTCTTTTATTTATTTATTATAGGGACAGGATCTTGCTATGTTGCCCAGGCTGATCTCAAACTTTTGGTCTCAAGCCATCCTTCTTCCTCGGCCTCTCACAATTCTGGTGTTACAGGTGTGACCCACTATGTCTGACCCACGTCTCTCTTTCTGAATAAAAAGTTTCAACTTTTTGAATATGCTTTCTAAGACACAATAACATCATGGGTATTGTGAGCATGGACATTGACATGGATTGTGTCATAATTTACAATTCAGAACTACACAATGACACATATGGAAAAAAAGACATTGCAATGAGGACTTACTTGTTAGGAAGTAGGAGATATGGTAATGGAAATATAAGGTTGGTTCTGGATATATTTCATTTGATATTCTAGCAGACCATCACCGTGGAAACATTAAGAATGTATTTAAAAGTAAACCCCGAGCTCAGAGAAGAGGACTGCATAAGTAAGGCATGTCTGTAATTTTGGAATTACTTATGCACATGCCATGGGACAAATCATGATAATGTATGAATTCTCAAAATTTGATATGAAAAATATGATACATTCTTGAGTATTTTCATAGTCAATTGTAAGTAATCTTGAATTTGAGTCTCAGTTTTTACACTTGCTGAGCAATTTGGATATAGTATTCACTTTCCTCATTGACAACCTAGGGAAATCTAAGACTGTCCTCCTCTTTCAGGGAAAAATAGTATAGAATGTGGCTGAACCAGGCACTGAGGCATAAGTCACAGGAGGCCTATGGAATATAAAGGATTCATATTCACTGAGTACTTACCATGTGTTATACATTCCTCTATTATTTTCAATGTATTTACTCATTTAATCCTAACAAAAACTGAGTCATGCTGTCATTAGCATCATTTTACAGATGAGGACGCCAAAGCACAGGGAACTTCACACATGCCAGGGTCCCTACGGTGAGTGGCATTAGATCCTGGGTGGCCTGACTCCAGGCCTGAGCTCTGAACTCTTACTGACTCTGAAACAGTAAAACTACTTGTGAAATGTCTGTGCTAGGAAAATAGGAAAGGTAATCAACAATCAAAGTAAAGTTAGTGTCCTGGGCGGTACATTGCCTTAGAAGTAAAAAAGAACATTCGTAATGACATGGTCTTTAGGGGGAATGATTTTGAATCCCAGGGAGAATGTTAGGCAAAAGAGAAAAATTACCAGACTTTTAAGAGCAGTTTGCATTCTAGATATCAATGAAGCTGCCTAAGGAAAGACAATTCATTTTTCACAGAGTATCTTTGTACTTTGAGTCAAATGAAATAATTGACCACAGAGATTAAAAAATCTATAGCAGTAGTTTCATTATATTTTAATGATAATAATAAATATACTAAAATACATTAAACACTGAATAATGTAGGCAGTTTATCAATTGGTTATATGTACTACATTTTTCTTAACTATACATTGCATACCTTAAAGGTAACAAACCTGTCTTAGGCTTTTCTTTTATTTCTATAATGTCAGGCATATTTCTCATTCTATAGTGGATGCTCACTGAACACTTTATTAATTGATTGAGTATTTGTATAAGATAGTTCTTTTACTATTTTTAAAGACTCTGTGAAGGGTGTATAATTTTATTTTGGTTACAAATATTTTACTCTAATATAATGTGGCAAATATTAAAAGTCTGCCTGCGATTCTTTAAGTTATCCATTTATTCTTCCATTCATTCAACATATACTACATGCACCAAATTCCATCTTCTGTCATTTATGCAAGGAGATCAATGTGCAACTCTTTGCTCTATCTCATTGTTACATTTTCTTCTCTGCTTTGTCATTCTCACCAGCTGTTATTTCTTACATACAAAACAAGTATTTTCTTAGCCTCACTTTCCCCTCTAGTTACTGCCCCAAATCTTCATTCCTCTTTTCAGCAGAATGCCTTGCCTGAATTCTCTTAGCCATGATCATCAATTACCTTGCTGTCAGTTTCTATTCAGTGCACATCAATCAGATTTTGCCACACTGGTCTCTGCAAACTGCAAATGTTAGAGGCACCAACAACCGCAACACTGCCAAGCCTAAATATCACTTCTTGGTCCACATCTTAATGGCCCCATCTGGAGCATTTGATCTAGTTGTTTCATCCTATCACATTGGTCATTCCTGCTAGGTCTCCTTAAAGGATCTTCCTCTTCTGACATGTGGATGTGGTAGTGCACCAGGGCTCCATCTTCGGAACTCATGACACTGGAAATCTGACTAGTCTCATGAAAGAACTATCTCACCAATTTAAAAGCAAACAACTGTTTTGGGTCCAGCTGAGACTGAAAGTAGAAGTAGAAGCTATCTTATAGGAAAAGAGATTTATCGCTTGATCTCAAAGAGAACTTTTGAAAGGAAGGATGGTGTAGAGACTAGGCTGTCCTGGAGATGAGAAATTTGATTAAAAAGTGATCTGGGGAATCAACCCCATACTTTAGCTTCAGGGTGGAAATGAACCTGAGCTGGTAAGAAAGGATAAGTGCAACTTGGAAGGGAGAGTCTGCTAAAATAATTGTGTCTCTTCAGACTTATATTTGTCAAATAAATCTTTGGATATTGTCTAGGCCCATAAACTTGGCAAAACGAAACATTTTATAAGTTTATATTTGTGTGTGTGTGTCTGTGTGTGTGTCTGTGTGTGTGTGTGTGTGTGTGTGTGTAGAGAGAGAGAGGGAGATGTAATCTGTAGATATAGTCATGGTGAGGTAAATAAATTGACTATAGCACATAGAATAGTTATTACATGATGGGTATTTCATGAATTGACTCATCTGTTCTATAAAACAGGGGTTCTCAACTCTTGGGCTATGGACTTGTACCAGTCCTTGACCTGTTAGGAGCCAGGCTGCACAGCAGGAGGTGAGTGAGCATTACTGCCTGAGCTCCGCCTCCTGTCAGATCAGCATCAGCATTAGATTCTCACAGGAGCATGAACCCTGTTGTGAACTGTGCATACCAGGGATCTAGGTTACATGCTCCTATGAGACTCTAATTAATGCCTGAGACTCTAACTAAGATATGAGGTGGAAGAGTTTCATCTCAAAACCATTGCCCTGGCTCACCACCACCACCCCAATATGTGGAAAAATTGTCTTCCATGGAATCAGTCTCTGGTGCCAAAACGGCTGGGGACCAGTGATGCAAAATATGAATTCCACTCATAATTTCTAAATTGAACCTTTCCAGAATGATCTGTATGAGACAAACAACCAAAAAGCACTTTCAACTTCTTCTATAGCCAAATGCAAGAATGTTCTTATTATCCCTTTTAGCTACTCTCAATGTTAAGCTCTACTAAACACTAATTCATAGTTTAATTACACCAAATAGGCAATCTTTAAAACTTGACTACTTTCAGCTTAGTTCCAGAGTAATGTAGAGAATGCAGTGGAAAGAATCTGGAAAAACTGGAAAAAAAAAGTTATTTTTATCTGGGAGCTGATAATGATCCCACTCTTTCTGCTTCTTCAGATGCTTTGGCAAAGTGTTCAAAATATATAGCATAATGTAACTAGCTTAATTTTTATTTAGTTACTTTTATTAAACTGTATATAAAGGCTTAGGTCTTCAAAAAGTGCATGGATAGGAAGACCCATCTGCTCACACAACTGTGGTTGGGGACTCTGGATCCCTGGGTGAGTTTCAATTTTTTTTGTTCCTTTTTTTTTATTTAAGAATGTTCATATGAAGCCCTAAAAGCAATTATATCATCATTACCATTCTCTCTCCTGTCTCTCACTTTCTCTTTCCATCTTTTGACTTCCTTTCTCCCTCCCTCTGTCCTTCTTCCACATCTGCTTCTTTTAAACATTACATCGATTCCCTTGTGAATCTGAACTTACATACTGAGAACCTCACAAAAAGAAAGGAAAAGTGAGAGTTCCCCCCAGATCCGGTAGAAAAATCCCAGAATGACACGAGTTTATCTGCTTATGGAACACATACCCTGGCCTGAACACAGTGGCAAGGTACATATGATGCCACCATAGTGGTAAAGTGCTGTGAATATCAGCTCTTACTGGAGCCAGGGAGCCACAAGTTTGAGCAAGAATGAGTATTTCTAGTAAACCTCATTGAACTCCCTAGTCCCTCAATTGCTTTTTTTTTTTTTTTTTTGGTCTATCACTATCACAAGAACCCTTCATACCCTTCGCAGTCTGGGCTCCATATTTGATCATGAAAACTACATTTTAATCTAAATCTATGATGCCATCAACATGTCATTGGTTTAAAACATCTACCATTTACATTCTTACACCCAGACACCTGGATCCATTTGGAGAAATTCACACAGTTATGCACTTGGGAACCATTACTCCTTCATTGTCTCTAGTTTCAGCCAGACATTTGTCGATGCTTCTCAAGCCTCTCATTGTCATTTGTCAGCTCATGCATTCCTTCTGCCTACTGCTACCTCACTTTCCCCAGTCTTCTCAAAATCAGATCTCTTGGCCCTTGGCTGATGACATTTTCCTTCATTTACTGAAAACATTTCAAGCATCTGACATGGTGCTCCTACCTCACTTCGCAGCCCTCTGTCCCCAATAATATTTACAAATATATGCCCACCTATGGTTTTCTTATCTATTTCCTTTTAGATACAGAGTACAAGAGCTCCTTCAAAGCCAAGTTACTCCAACTATTAACACCTGCCTCATCTGCTAACTCCAAGACTTAGCCCTGTCCATCCCCTCTTTTGCTGGTGTCATGAGCCATTTCCTATTCCAAGAACATTTTCTCTTCTAAACAGTCTCAACTCTGCAATATGTAAAAACAGACCTACCATTGGCAGGTGCCTACACATACTTACACCGCTCACACACACATAAAACTCTCCCTGGACCATGCTTCTCACTTTAGGGTCCCTGCTGATTACTTTCATAGAATGTTTTGGAAAAGCTATTTTCTTTTTTTTTTTTTAATTAATATTTTAAGTTCTGGGATACAAGTGCAGAACGTGCAGGTTTGTTACATAGGTATACACGTGCCGTGGTGGTTTGCTGCATTCATCACCCCGTCATTTACATTAGGTATTTCTTTTAATGCTAACCCTCCCCTATCCTCCCACCGCCTGCTATCCCTCCCTAACCCTCCCACCCCCCAAGAGGCCCCAGTGTGTGATGTTCCCCTCCCTGTGTCCATGTGTTCTCATTGTTCAACACCCACTTATGAGTGACAACATGCAGTGTTAGGTTGTCTGTTCTTGTTTCAGTTTGTTGAAAATGATGGTTTCTAGATTTATCCATGAACTCATCTTTTTTTATAGTATTCCATGGTGTATATGTGCCACATTTTCTTTATCCAGTCTATCATTGTGGGCATTTGGGTTGGCTCCAAGTCTTTGCTATTGTGAACAGTGGCACAATAAACATACGTGTGCATGTGTCTTTATAATAGAATGATTTATAATCCTTTGGATATATATCCAGTAATGGGGTTGCTGGGTCAAATGGCATTTCTATTTCTAGATCCTTGAGGAATCACCATTCACTGTCTCTAACCTTTCAACCTGAATCCCTGCTCAACCTGTTACCTTCTGGCTTTATATGCTTAGCCCACACAATTATTTTAGTAAGGTTTTAACCTATTTGTCCAATCCACTGGGTGATTTCAGTTGTCTTGCTAGACTTCCTTTTAACTTTTATCTCTGTTAGCCAATCTTTTCTCAAACTCCCATTCCCATAGCTTTTGTGACACCACACTCTCCAGATTAGACTGGCACCTCTACCCATTTGTTCTGTCTTTTTAAGACTTCTCATTTTTTTTTTTGCTTTTAAAATATTATTGCTCCATATTTTTGTGGTTCTATTACTGGCATATTGATCTTCTTAACCATCATACTGTGTCTGAAATCAGATTGATACTGTAATATCTTGGGTGTTTCCACATGGATGCTTTCGTCAGTAGTCAATGGAATTTCCAAAACTGAACCTATCATCTTTTTTTTCTAAACTGACATCTTCTATTTTTCTCTTTTTCAGTTATGCTACCAATATCTACATGCAATTCCTGAAGGTATTAATTATAGTACCTAGTTGACATTTATTGTGTTCATCGTAGTGTGTGCCTGGCACTATGCTAGGTACTTTACATGAAATATCTCAACTAATATTAACAATCCTGTAAAACACATGGCACTCTACTACCATTATGTAGTTTTGGAACTAAGGTTTAAGTGTGTTTAATAATTTGTCAAAAGTCACTTACGAAGTGTGGAGGTGGGGTGCTCATTGTGGAGACATGCAAACAATTATGGCAGACAATCTGAGTGTCATCTTTGACTTCTCTCTCTCCATTCCAAATAGCACCACATCTTGTCATTTTACTCCCCATATATTATAGTTGCAACTATATCCTTACCTTCTTCTGAATTGTACTCAAATATATCTCTCTAGCAGTTTCCAATGATTAGATAATAAAATTTCAAAACACACAAATCTGAGGGCATTCCCACATGTTCAGAATATCTTGATGTTTCCGTGGCTTATCAGATAAATTCCATGCTCCTAACTATAATTTCTGTGGTCATTGATTAAGCTTCGGTGCACATACATCTGCAGCCTCAACCTCCATGGCTGCTTTCGTCTGGATTTCCACTTTTCTTTAGTAATGCAAACTGCCTGTGGCTCCCCTTACAGGCCTTTCATACTCACGTCTGTGCCTTTGTTCTTGCTGTCAGGTCCCCTTGGAAGACTTCGTTCCAGCCTTTTCCCACTGAGTGCAAATAACTCTGTCTGTCCCTTGTCAATCAATTACTTGTTGAATATATTCTAATTCTGATACCTCACTGCCTCTAGTAAGCCTTTTCTTGACTTCCAGAACAAAATGAAAGACTCTTTTCTTTACTTCAGCACTAACATTTTCATATTTCCATTTTTAAAAACTTGCAGCTTTGTTTCATGATTATCTGTTTCTGTCTAGGCAGGGACCCTTGAAGTCAGGCTCGACATTCTCTTTCTATTCCTATTGCTGGGCACAAGAGCACCCTCTTTGCTCAGGGAATTTTTAAATTTATCTTCAAGTAAGAAGTAAACTTTGAGTTAGATCTTGATTAATGGGTTTAGAAATTGGTGGAATAAATAAGATGAAATATATTTTAACTTATGCTTGGCTATTGTTGATATTCTAACATTTGAATATTAGATCTAACCTTTGCATTGATACTACATATTTTTTGCACTGTGCATTTTACCATATCTTTTATGAACTATTAATATATTTAGATGATGGAATAATGGATTAGGTATGGAAACAAAATTGTGTCTTAAAATTAGTTAATTTTGTGATTAATTATAAAGTACTTTAAAAACAGCAATGGGTGAGATGGCATCTGTGGTCGGCAATAGACATGCTGTGGATAATTCATTATTAAAGGCCTTTAAAATTTTAAAAATCCAATTAAAAAAACTTATAATTGAAGAGTAGGAAAATGCTTCTTTAAAAAGCAGCAATAAGATTAAGTCATATTACACAACCTCCAGGCAAATGCTGATCTCAAATAATAATAAATTATTTGCCTATTCTTTGTGTTATTTAAATATCGTTGAAACCACTGAACTTGATAACACCTTAGGCTATCGTCATGTTAGATTTCTGTATATAATAAAGAATGGGAGACATATACAGGGGAAACTGCAGAAGACAAAACAAGATAGAATGGTATTTAAAAAAATGTTTTTGTTTTTTTCCTGAGACCATTCATCTGTCAATGGCACTGTCATATGAACTAGTTTATTCCTAACTAGATTATGTTCTTACTAGCATCTTAGGATCAATTGTCACTCATTTCTAAGCCTGCCCAATTATACACCCACATTAGATAGTACAGTCAAAGTTACTTAGATCATGTGAAATACACTTCCCAAGGAAATGCATCCTCTGACTTTTGCACAAGGGTTTTCCTGTGAATTCCTGAACTGAATGATGATAGTTTCCAAATATCATCTGGTTCATATCTCCTTTCTAAAATAATGACTAAGTGTTGCTTTTCTATGTTAAAACGAACTGCTAAAATGGTTTTTGGCAATTTTTTACCCCAATAGAGATGGGGTAAAAAATTGGCATTAAATAAAAAGATGGGAAAGCAGAGTATAGAGCAGTACAGAAAAATTATCACCCTTTAAATGGCCATACGTGTTTTATATGAAGATAAAATATGTTCTTGATATAGGGATTTTATTACCAAATTAATTAAATTCTGATGTTGTTCTACATTTTTAGTTTTTGTTATGATTTGCCTATTGTTGTTCGTTATGACATTCAATAAATACTTTTAAATAAATTTTGTCTGTTGACTTTCTTGTTTGTTGATTACCTAGAGGGGTATTTTATAATGTATATAGTTTTTAAAAGTGCAAAATCCTTAAAATTGGTAAAGTTAAATTGACTGAGTGATTCGTAAATATACCTATGCATGTCTAATAGTTCTTTTGACATTGTTAATAATTTTATTTTGTCTGATGTAGTTTACCAGTAAAGGAAAATGTTAAGGAAGATATCTCAAACTGCTTTGATTGGTGGGATAAAATATCCTGATGCAGTTGGAAGAAGTACTCCTTGAGGGAACAAACAGTTTGGAGGAGAACGTGCTATTACTTCCAGAAAAATGCATTTTTCCTGGAAAAAAATAAAATCCATAGAAAGTGCCCTTGGAGGCATGGCAAGTGAAAAAAGACCTGGTTATGTTGAAGCAGGTTCATTCTGTGTTGGAAAAAGTGACTCTTTCAATCTTGATTATCTGGTTAGCGCCTAATAGAATTTTTGGTCTTGTCTCTGTGTCTATTCTCAGGCCCTTAGAGTCCTTAAAAGGTGAATGAAATAAAAAATATAAAGGATGTTTATCCCATTAAATACCATAAATGTCTCTTTTGTTTACCTATTTCCTTGTAACAATAGGAAACTTGTTGATGGTAGAAGTAGCTCCACATTCATACACACATAGTTCTCTGCATTACTGTAATTGTTTACTTTGCAATTTAAATACTAGCAAGGACCACCCAACATTTTGCTAAATTCCCCATTGCTGAAATGAGGTTTAATAGCCAAAAAATTGCTATTGTATGTATTACTGTAGTGTGTATATATATGTGTATGTGTATACCTATACATATATAAATGTATATCTATGAGTATATATATATAAAAGTATATATATATATAAGTATATATATATATATTTCCAAATTTGTTGTGTAAGTATATTTCTTTAGCAAATTTCAGATTATAGGTACTATTGAGAGTCAGGGCAAAAAAATTAAAGTGTATTGGCAAAATTCATTTAAACTTTTATAATAAAACTTAAATCATGTTTTATTAATTTACTATTTATAATAATTTGTTAGTGCTAAAATTAGGTTTACTTTTGTATAAAAAATAAATAATTTTACTAACAGGATAGAATAGAAACACCAAACACATATTCAAAGAAAAAATGCTTTTAAAGCACATTTGAAGGCAAAAATCACATTGGAGAAATTCACAATTTATAGACAAAAGCATTATGTTAATTATAATGTATATATTAGCAAATCTGTACCCTTACTAGGCAACATATTATGATGTACATTATTTCAAAATTTATTTTTAATGCTTTTATGTTATATAATAATATATAATAATACTGATATTTGTTTAAAATATTATATAATTCAACTATTTCTCTCAGATTAATCTCTCCCAGTTAGTAGAGAATTGACTAATTTTGTCTTTATATCTCATCAAAACTTTTATGAGACCTGAAAGAAGTGATGCATTAATTTTTATTATTTTCACATTTTTGCCATCCCTTTTAATTTTGGAGATATTAATAAGCAGAAAGAAATTATCAAATAGACAAGATAAAGGTAAAATAATGATTTGAAGTGTTACTGTAAAATCAATTCCAGAATAATTAGGTTCTATTGTAGCTGATCCAACATTTTACTGAAATCTTTTTTATATCTATCATTTCGAAAGTGCTAAATATCTGTAACCACTTGATTACTTTGAGGAAAATTAAATTTTCCATCAACATATCCCCTAATGCTACTACTCATGTCCAGGTGATTAAAGGATCAGCAGGAATTCTCAATATGTAGATCTTCATTTTATCTTCCTTGGAACTCTTGTGGTTTAAAAGACCCCAACTTTTGCTACCCATTTTCTTTCTTATCCTTCCTCAGACCCTCAGATTTATGGATTTAGCTACATACTGATCAAGTTATGTGCATATCTCAAAGACATCTCAACAAAACCTGAATTAATTTATTGTTAAAGTGCATCATCTTTCTGGAGGCAAACTAACTTCCCCTCCAAAGTTTTGTCTTGCTGTGTTTAGTGAAGAGTGTGCTGCTCTTGGGAATGCCACAGGGATGTGAAAAACACAAGTTTATAGTCCTGCCTCACTCACAGGAGCCCCAGCATCCAGCCTAGGAGCTTTTCCATATTTGTCTTCTAAACCTTAGAGAATTCCTTGGAATTTCCAGTCTTAGTTCATGAAATAATCTCTGAAATAGTTTCCCAGACTCAAAGTTTGATCCCCTCTATCCCATAGTTCATGGTTCAAAACCCATCAAAGTTTTAAATCAAAGATAAATTATACTCCCTTATTTCCTATCTTCTATTATTTAGCCCAATCTGTTTATCTTATCATCCTCTCTTTCTTAAAACTATTGCCATTCCACAATCTATGCTTTTAGTTACCATGATACCTGATTCTGTTGCAATGGTCTTATTCCTCATCACTACCTGGACAACTCACTTAGTTTTTAACTCCTCCTGAAGTTCTACTTGTTCTTGGGAGACTTCGTGCCTTTGGTTATCATTTACCTTCACCTTTCCTGTGGTTTTAAAGCATGTGAGGAGTCCCACATAGCCAGTCTTCAGTTATTTGTCTACATTCTGTTGCTCACTAGGTTTAAGTGTATAAAATCTTAACTGATTTTCATTGTTCTGATGACTAACTGAAGACTTCGTATTAGGCCTCACAAGAGTCTTTTATGCATGACCTCCTTTTGCTGCAGTATTAGCATCTCCCAGCTGTACTCTGTACAGCCATAGTCTAGTCAGGCTAAAATTTTAACAACTCCTGCCGGTGGCAGTGGCTCATGCCTGTAATCCCAACACTTCAGGAGGCCGAGGCAGGTGGATCATGAGGTCAGGAGATCTAAACCATCCTGGTCAACATGGTGAAGCCCCGTCTCTACTAAAAATACAAAAATTGGCTGGGTGTGTTGGCACGCACCTGTAGTCCCAGCTACTCAGGAGACTGAGGCAGGAGAATTGCTTCAACCCAGGAGGCAGAGGTTGCAGTGAGCTGAGATGGCACCACTGCACTCCAGCCTGGTTGACAGAGTGAAACTTCATCTCAAAAAATAAAAAATAATAATAAAATAAAATAACAACTCCACTCTGATTCTTGGTTTCTTTAAGCTCCTAGGACAATGCATATGCTGATTCTTCTTCTACCTGGAACAGTCTTTTCTCACAACTCCCCATCCTCACCACCATCTAGTGTATACTTTAAATAGCTTAGACGTAGGCTATCACTTCACTCTTAAAGTCCTTGCTTATCAGGCATACAAAAGGGCAGGGACATTTCTTGTGCTTTCATAGTACCAGGTAATTGTCCTCTCTGGGTGCTCACCATTATGATGTAACTGTTTTTATCCCTCCTTTTAAATGTGTAGAGGTAAGGATATTATGTCAATCCTAACAACTTTTTATTCCCAGCATGTTTTATGAAAGCATGGAAATTAAAATGTAGGGTTTTTTTTCCCATATTCAAGCTTTCTGTGGACCTAAATCATGTCTTTTAATGATATTGTATTTCGTAAACTTTCTAAAAATGTGCCGAGTAGATGTGCTGTTTACTTTCACACAATAATATAGTAATCATTAAATGTTAATTCTGAAATACTTTTTGTTTACATTCATATTTGATCAAAATACATTCTCACAATTCTAATGGACACAGTTGTTTTCAGTTAAAGGCATCATATAAGAATACAAGAAATAAAGCTTAAGAGAATAAATGTTCATGGTTTTCAATTTTAGCATATGAGAATTTTTGGGAAACACACATTATCATCAAGTATATCTATTTACATCTATATGACATTTTTCATACTTCCCACAAAATTTTCATGAAGTTTTTATATAGGCTTCTCTTGCATTTTTTAGAAGCATGTCTGCATTTAGTTTAAAATTCATATCTTAAATGTCTTAAAATGACCTGAATAATAACTTTTCAGTAATGTCTTAGATAATATGGTGATAATTCAGCCTTTTTTGACCTGATTTTTAGTTTAGGTTCTAGTCCAAGCTAACCGTATGCCCTGGGAAAAGTTCATATGGCTTTTCTCACTTTCATTCTTGTCACTTGTAATATATGAGTATTAGGCTGTATTATCTTTTTAATCTTTTTCAACTTCTAAAGTCTATGACTATTTTATTCAAAATCTAAGTATGAATTCAGATATCAGATTTAAGTCTGCCCTTTAAACTTTCCACTGTTCTGTTTTCAATGTTGAAACTAGAACAGTCATAAAGCTCATCACTAAAATGAATAAAAATGTATTTCTTAAGACAATTCAAAATACAAGGAGGCTCTGACTGCTATTTTACTATAATTGAAATTAGTTAGTTATTATAGATAAGGGAAAGGTTGACAAAAACTAGGCAAAGAGAAAAAATAGGGTTGAAAATCACATATTCCATGTCCTTTTTTTAAGTTATGGGGATTTTGAGTCAAGAAACAGAAATAATGTACTTAATGTACACTTCGTGTTAAAGGAGTTTATTATGAAATATGTTTGATTTTAATAGGAGAATGCATTGTAATAATATATCAATTTAGCAAATACGTAAGTACTTTAAATTGGCTTGAACATCCATTTCTTTTACATCTTGAAAATGTTTTGTTTGTCATGATTTAGATTTTTATTCAGCACATATTGATTGATATGTGCCATACAATTATTGTTGTCATTATTTTAGATTCCTATTTAGCACACATTAATTTCTATTTTGCACACATATGTGCGATGCAGTCACAGCCATGCCATGTGGGAAATATGCACAATTCAGTGGTGAGTAAACAGACATGGCTGTTGACAGATGGCTTGAGGCCACAGAGTCACCAAAACAGGTTCTATGTGTACATCCAGGGTGTGCTCCAGGAAATAGTTTGTGGCCCAAGTGTTTCTCACACATTTGAAGTGGTTAAGATTTATGGGAGAATACTTTACCTCCTGATATGGTTTGACTGTGTCCCCACAAAAATCTCAACTTGAATTGTATCTCGCAGAATTCTTACATGTTGTGGGAGGGACCCAGGGGGAGGTAATTGAATCATGGGGTCCAGCCTTTTCAATGCTTTTCTTATGGTAGTGAATGAGTCTCGGGATATCTGACGGGTTTATCAGAGGTTTCTGCTTTTGCTGCTTCTTCATTTTTCTCTTGCTGCTGCCATGTAAGAAGTAGCTTTCACCTTCTGCCATGGTTCTGAGGCCTTCCCAGCCAAGTGGAACCATAAGTCCAATGAAATCTCTTTCTGTTTCCAGTTTCAGGTATATTTTTATCAGCAGCATGAAAATGAACTAATATACTTCCATTCAGAAATATTTCAGCCCAGAATACTTTGAGCAAAGACTAGGCACAGTGGATCACACTAGACCAGGAGTTGAAAACTAGCCTAGACAATATAGTGAGATTCTGTCTCTAGAAAATTAAATAAAATAATTAGCCAGGTGTGGTGGTGGTGCATGCCTGTAGTCCTCGCTACACAGGAGACTGAAGTGGATTGTTTGAGCCCAGGAGGTTGAGAATGCAGTGAGCTGTGATCCCACTCCTGCACTCCAGCCTAGGCAACAAAGTGAGACCTTATCTCTAAAATAAAAAAAGAAAAGAAACATAAGGTATATCTCATGATACCCATCTGCCTTAGGAGACTTGGGGGAAAGAATTTCATTTCTTAAACTCATAGTTGCCACCTATTCCTAGAACCCAACTTGGTGTATTGACTGGTCATTGGATCTGATCACTTGCATATACTAATTCTTTGTTTTATAAAATTTGTTTTATAAAAAATTTGTTTTATAAAAATTGTTCTTACTTGCTCTGTCAAGAACACCCTGCCTAAACAATTCTAAGTTTGAATCTTAGGACGAAGAATTTGAAGCTTTCCTCCTGGATAGTCCCAAGGACTCGCTAAGCACATTTCTTCATCTTCTTCCTAGCAGCATTTAACCTTTAGATATCAGTAGCTTTTAGCAAGAAAAAAAAAGGGAAAGAGAGTTCATTGTAAGTCAGTTGGTTACACGAGCTTCCACTTTCTATTATACAAATATTTCATTTGCTTCTGATTCTCTTTATTCAAGTTTTGTCCTGGCTGAATGACAGATAATTTGTTGGAGAAAATGGAATATGTTACTTACATGAATTAAGACATTTTTTTCTTATGGTAAGAAATGAGGGAGCTAGGAGGCAGAAGAGTGGAAGAAAGGAAAGAAATGATACAGCAAGGAAAAATAGAGAAAATGTCCGAACACACATACATGCACACACATGCGTGCACACACACACACACACACACACATACACATACTCCTAATACTCTTTTTGAAAATCATGAGAAATATTTTCTCTTAGTAATAAATACATTATGAGTTTAATAAAGGGAACCCAAGATGAAAAAATAGAGAATGGATAAAGGATCCTTTCTTCTTTCCCTAAAGGATGAATGAGTGAGAAATGCCCAAATACAAAAGGGATATTTACATAAATAAAAAGGCCAGGGACGGTACTGTACCTAATGTTTGTATTAACTTAAGGGAAAAGCAGGGGAGAGTCTCCTCCACTGTTCATCTACCCTACATACTAACAAGAGGGAGTTTCTAGCAAATAGCTGGCACCATGTATAGTATTTTGACTCATGTTTGGAGAAAATTCAATAAAGCAATTTTCCTTTTCCAAAAACACACCAACGCACTGAGATTAAATGAGAGATGTTAGAGCCTTCATTCCTGTTCTGCCAACCACAGGCTTAACCTTGATGCCATTTCAATCATCTCTACAGCCAGTGTGGGAAACTATACATGGGACATGCTCTCTCGTTGTCGACTCTAACAGCTTCCAAACACAAATTGTACAAAGGTAGTTTAAATGTAACTATGAATGCTTCAGTCAGTAGGTCATAATTTCATAGTACTTGATCTGTTTCACTTTATTTTTAAAGAAAATGAATAACTTTTGGGTCAACCTCTAGCTTGTATTCAGGAAATTATACAGTGCAAAGGAATAAAAAGAATTTAGTGTTGTGAAAGATTTTCTGTCAAAGTATTTCTAAAATTAGTAATTGTTAGAGTAGATTGTTTTAATACAAATATGAACACAAATCAAAATTTAATTTTTTCTTTATACTCTTCCCAAAATATGAGTTATATTTTATGCTCTAAGAGAAAATATTTCATTTTAACTGTAGCCGAGTTGTCAAATATTCAGAAACCTTATTCATGTTGTATGGAAGATTTCAAAGTTAAATTAGTTCACATAACTTTTACTAACTATAACTTAAACCTTTAAAACACATTTTTTTCTCATCCTGATCATAGCATATTTTCTTCTCATCTTAATTTTAAATGATACCTTCTGTTGTAAACTAGCTACAATTAAGGACAACAATGTTTTAAGTAACTAACTGATATATATGTTTTGGTTTTAGTAAGCCCAAATCAATCAAAGTGTTTAACTCATTTATATTTCTACTAAGGTATCTCTGGGATATATGGGTACTTTGAAGATATAGTAGTACATAAAAAATTTTAAAACTAAAAAATATCTAGTGACAAATATTTATTTCCAATATGTACAAAAAGGGTTTTTCTAGTATTTTTAAAATCTAAATACTCAAATTAAGATAATGCCAACAATGAATAAAAGGGACAAAAAATATTCTGTTTTTCCTAGACCCAATAAAACATTTTTTTGTTAGAAATTTTAGCACTTTTTAAACTAGGTTTATAAACTAATAAAAAGAGAAACACACAAAAAACAAAGCAGAGTAGGATTTATGGTCAAAGTATCTTCTACAGATATTTAATATTTTTAAAATAAGGGAACCACATTCTTGCAGATTGATTATAAACTCGTATAAGATATGTAATGTAACCAATATCTGCAGATAGTATTTTCTATCAGATAGAAAGTGGAGATACTCTTAAGAAAGTTGCAAAAAATTGTTCTAAGACTTCACAGAGGGTAAATTATTGAGTTTTAAAATCTTGTTACAATTTTAGAGCTAATCAGCTAATCTTATCTTTTATTTTGTGTTTGATAAAATGTAGGTTAAAAGGTAAATTTTTTTCAAAAAAGTGCTGTGACTGTATTAAAACTTTACTAATTTGTTTTAATTAGAAGAAAGAATGAGAGAAGTATCCTGCAATATAGTAGGAAATCTGTGATGGGAAGACCAGGCTTATACCTTAATTGCATATGTCACAAAAATTACCTCAATTGACTTCAGTTTCCACATCTAGCCAATAAGAGTTTGTATTACATTATTTGGACTATCCCTTCAAGTTCATAATGTTCACGATTATTTAAAAGACTATACAAAATAAATAAAATATCTGCTATGAGTAAATGAAAATTATAATTTGAAAAGAAATGCATTTTTTTTGTTTTTATTGTTAATCAGAATGTGTTTCAAAGTAGATGTACTGAACCCAGATTTATTTATAATTAGTAGCATCAGCTGGCAGCATATAGCAATTAGTGTGCTTTTTCCAAAGGGTTTAACATTCCTCCTGTTATATACTGCAAGCAACTTATTTATTATATTATTAAAGCAGCCTTTAGGCCAAAGCATGGTAAATGATCACAAATCCCAAATTTAATGAAATAGAAATTGGTGACATTTTATTTCATTTTTCTCAGATCATCATATGATAAAAATCACACTGCATTTTACAATATCTGGAGGACATGATATTCTAGAGCAGCTATTCAAATAAAATCTGTATTCTGTGGCTAAAGCTGGAAGGCTGGTAGCTATAGTGAAGAATAGATCACAAATTCATTAATGAGGGCTCTCTTTATAATTGAATTATCTAGTCTGCTATTTGTTTTATGCAATACATTATTTAATCAGTGACCATTTATTAAGGGCAAAATATTTTCCAGATAGCAAGCTAGGAAAATGAAAGGGGCTGACCTGTGAAGTAGATTGCAAAAACAGGAGCTTGAAATACAGGTGAAAGTGAAAGCTCAGCTGTTACAAGGAGAATATGCAGGAGGATGGTCAGTGTGAGGTGGAGAGAGGGAATACCTTCAGAAGGATATGATTTTATCAAAGTCAGATCAGGCTAGTAACATGATTTATCTAGTCCTGAGCCTTTTAGCATTTATCCTGGAGCAATAAAGTGAAAATAAAATGGAGACACCAGTGGATGTTCACTGGGTCATTCCTAATATTTATCAATAAGAACTTTTACATATTTTATTTAGTCCATAAAATAAAAACCTACTTATATTTAGTTTCTCCTCCATGTATTTGCAACAGAGATTTCAGTTTGAGTCTGTATTAGATTGTGCTACATCTGGAAATGTCTAATAAACAAGTAGGATGGGCCAGGAAGAAAATTGTGCCGCATGAATACTGATTTATTTATCACTGGATAAATCATTCTGCAGGAATAAAGTCCCAGGCATAAAGATTTTGGCTCAGAGAGGAAGTCTTAGTTTTCAGAAGGAGGCAGAATTCTGTATGCAGTATAGTTACTGAAGATTGTATTTATTTCCTGGCCAAAGTACCATTGGACCTGAAGTTCACAGAAAACAAGAGAACTGTAATTAACCACTGAAATGATTTTCTTATAAACTTGACAAAATATTAGGATGTTTGGGATGCCTCTAAAAAATAAAGGCAGGACAAAACAGGTCCTTCTCAAACACTTATCTAAAAGCTGCTATGTAAATAAATTACCTAAAGGCGTTCATGACTCAAATCATGAATGGTAGCACCAAGACACCAAGAGCAGAAGGGATCAGGGACTTACCATAGCCAGAGATGTAGTGATGACCACTGGCAGATGACTGCCATGCTTTGTAACTTAGTAATGCAGACTGCAGTGTATAGTGAAATATCTGCAGGGTAGTGGCAGCATCAAGCTCCTTGCGGTGATAGCGATGTCTGTAGGAATCTGCCTTGTGCAGGAACCATGTAAGAACAATGCTGGAGATTATGGCAACTGGTTTAATAGCCCTGGTGCTTTGCAGAAACCATAGTTCTGTCAAACACAGCAAGTATCTGGTAGAGCAATAGCCACAACTAGCAGGGGAAACAGGGACAGTGGACAAATGACCAGAGAGAATGGACATGTTTATTGTCTATATTTCAGTGGGTTATTTTCTCTTGGTTTTGTCTGCCTTCAAATATGTGATTATGTTGATCACTCAAACTGTTTTCTTTCCTATAATCTCTAAGGAGTCACATACTGGGTCCTGGCTATGTGTAAGTTGAGTAGAGAAGTTCACATCATTGCAAGTCAAGGGAACTCAAAACCATGTTGTACTACTGACATTGTAGTCCCTACAGCTTCTTCTTAAAGTCAGTGTGATAGAAAGACAGGGTGGAGTAGTTGAAAGAACCTGAGGGTTGGTGCAGGAGAGGAAGAACTCATTCAGTGTGTCTTGAAGTATGAGGCTGTGCTTCCCAGTTTCACTGCTCTGTGTTTTTCTGCCATGAAAGCATGGCAAATTGTGGCAACAGGTTTGGGAGTCATCAGAGAAACTCAAATGATTACTCTCCAAAACCACCTAGAGAAACCCAGATTAGAATATTTTGTAGTGTTTCTTTGCATTTGCAGATCTGACATGTTCTTCTTCAAGGTGTCTTCCTGACTTGGTGTCTACTTCTGACCAAGTCTGATACACTGAGGTCTCACTGTTCCATCTATTGAAATTCCAGTACTTCACCCTTCATGGCATTTTCTGGCCTTTTTCTTAGAATATGTCACTTCCAAATATCATTTCACTCATTTTGTTTTTGTTTTTGTTTGTTTAACTATTTTCCTGCCTATACTAGAATGAAAGTTCTGTCAGGTCAATTTTTTTGGCCCATTTTTGCTGCTTGTGTCTCTAGCACACCAAATAGTGCCTAAAACACAGAGTGCAGAAATTGATTAAATATTGGTTAACAAATAATGTAATGAAAATTAATTTTGATGCTCTGAAAAAATTTGTTCCAGCTGAGTCCAGTACAGTGACGAAAAGCTGTACACTCTTGTCAGTTCTGTTTTATCCCTACAATACTACTTCCCTCAATCACTGAAATAGCATTTTGGCTTGTCTTTCTGCTTTTGATCCCCTCCATTATAGCACATTCTCCACAGAGGAATTAAACAGTAAATGTCTACCCCCAGACCTCCAAGAGATCCCATTGCCCTGTAATTAAACCTGGAGTCCTCTCCTAGCCTATTACCTTTAGGCCTGTGCTGACCTGTGCACACTCCCTCCCTATGATTCAGTCTTCTCCTGCATTGTTGATCTTCTTCAGGTTCTTTGAGCCTGCTGAGTTGTTCTACCCCATAGTATTGGTACTTGCTCTTCTTGCTGTTGGCAGCAAACCTTGGTATGATTGGTTTCTGTGTACCAATTATTTCTAAAAAACATTTTATTTCAGATTTTAGCATTTTAAGAATAAAGACATAGAATAGAACATGTTAATGTTTTGGATAATAACAGATTTATGCAAGTTTATGAATAACTGTAACTTGAAACCATTTATATTAAAACATCATTTGTGCATGAAAAATGATCAAATACTATATGATGGGCTGGAGATTTCAACAGAGTAATAGGAAGCTATAGTCATTGTAGTGGGGGAGATAAAAAATGAACTCTCTAGCTTCTAACAAACTAGAGGGTTAATTTTATACTAGATAGCATTTTTGGCATATTTATACTATGTAAAAGGACTATTTATATTACCAAAATTTTACATCAACACTTTGATGTAGGTGTAAGTGCAATCATTTTTATAGATGTGAAAGCTGTAATACAAATAGTTTAAGTAAATTCTTCAAGATCTCACAAATAGAAAATAGGTTTCTGAAGCAGGTGTATTGGACTTCAAAGCTCATGCTGTCCCTGTAAGATAAAAGAAATCTCAAATGGAAAAAGGAGCACAGTGAGGGGCTAGAGGTCAATCACAGCTTCTGAGGTCAGAAAAGGCTTTCCAGAGGAGATGATGATAAACTGAATCCAGAAGGACTACTGAGTGCAAAAATACAAATGAGGCTGAGAAAAATGATTCGTACTAAAAAGTTAAACTACGTCAAAATAAATAGAATATAGAGTCTGAAAGAGAGTGGAGAAAATGGGAGGGGTAAGACAGAGATATGTGTAATGCAAAGACATTTCATTAAATCATGTGAGTAACCACATCATTAGGTCAGTATTTCAGCAATGTTCTACATTGACCACAGGATAAGAAAGATTGGAGCAAGGCAGATCTCTTTCAGAAGCCTTGTAATATTCCAGAGAGGGATGATGAGGATCCTGAAACAAGAAAAATATATTACAGATGGAGAGCGATAGAGGCTGAATACACATTCAGCAGTTGGAATTCTGCTGGAATTACTGATTGCTTAGATGTGGGAATGAGTCAGAGGTAGGAATTTAATATAAAACCTGGGGTTATGCTTAACATGACAGAAAAAGATGTGTGCCATTAGGGAATTGAATAGAAGAAACAAATTTCAAGGGAAATACATTACCTGTGTTATTTTTAATTGTAAGCATTTGAGGAACATTTATATACTCACTAAACCTTTTGAAATACATGTTTGGTACCTAACTCACAGTTTAGCTGTGCTCCTGGGGACAACTGCCTGCTTCAACTACCAACCTGACCACTTCAGATTTGTGTAACTTTGGGTAATTAGTTAATAATGCCTTTAAACCTTAGTGTCTTCATCTACCAAATTGACAGAGTTATAATACCATATACTGTCCCCATGAGAAAGAGATGTGATAATCTGTGAAAAGCATATAAGACACTGCCTAGAGGTATTTTTTTTGGCAGAGGCGATAGAGTTTGTTATTTTTTGTTGCTTTGGTTGGTGCTATAGAAGAAATTTAAACAGATATATATATTTATGACCTACTAATAATCTATAGATTTTTAGTATGTCAGAGTACATGATCTGGGAGGAATGAGATTATCTAGGAACACAGGATAGAAGAAAAGAGAGGAAAACTAAAATTGAAACCCATGGGAACACCTACACTTAATAAAATAATAGAAAACCGAAAATATGCTTGAGAATAATTAGTTTAAGGACTGTAAGAAGACCAGGGAGAGAATGGTGTTTAACAGGCCAAACGAGTTGTTTAAGAAGTGAGTGATTAACCAGTTAGAGAATGCAGAGGCATAAAGAAAAATGAGAGTAATTTGTCAATTTAGAGGTAGTAGAAGGGTTTCAGTAGAATGGAAGGGTCAAAGAAGGGTCGGAAACCAGACTTTAGCAGTTTAGAAATTACTGGGAGGTCTGGAAGTGGAGACAATGAAAACAGATGGATCATCATTTTAAAAATATAAAGGCAGCACACATAATTGTTGGAAAAGGTCATGGAGGAGATAAGAGGAAAGGGAATCTAAAGAACAGGTAGATGAAACAGTTTTTGGAACTTTCAAAATGTTACGATGGCCTGGTTGATGTCTTGCTGCACTTTTTGCAATAAAGCAGTCAATAAAAAATGAGACTAAGCACACAAATATCAATCGCTGTGCCAGTTTATTCATATGTGTATTGATCTATAGAGAGGGATACAGCGCATTAAAAAGTCAGAAAACAGAATGTATTTATTTTTATGCAATATGTAAGTTACATTATAATATAATATCCCCCATGTGTTTTTCTTTAATCTGAAGATACTTTTTCAATAAAGGAACTGTAAATTTAAGGTCATCAATTCAATTGTGAATCAGAAAAAGCATCATAAATACAGCATAGTATTTACTGTGGGCTTCTAGATTTTGATGGACATTCTGTAAAATATGTAAGATACATATACCTGTATGCTACTATAAAAGAGGGATTCATTCCAGCAATAGCGGAATTGTTGACAGAATTATCTAATTTGTAAGAACAGCTGTAGCATCACTATACTGTTCAGTGGTTTGCAGCTATGTAAAATGTAAAGTCCACTGTTACTGTGATTGTGGTAGCAGTGTCTTTGTCATATTTCTTGTTACATTTTTGCTATGATCCTGGATGTTATTTAGCATCTCTTGCTTCCACCCTATTTGAAAACCTAGTTCTCTTGCCTGCTGATTCTGGGAACCACCTTAAAACTTTTCAATGTATTTCCTTTCTGTTTTAATCATAGAAAATCACTGTCCCTTGTTGTGACTGAGAAACCACAGTGATAAGCCTGTGGTATTACTTCATCATTGATGAGAAAGGACGCAAAAGCTGCATGATCTTTTCATGGAAATAGTGACATCAGAGGAAATATGAATCCAGCAAAGATATCCATCCATTATAAAAATGCATTACACCATGGAAATGAAAACTGTTGACACAAAAACCTGTACATGAGTATTCAGAGCAGCTTTATTTGTAATAGCCCAAACTGAAAATGAGCAAGACAGCTTTCAGCAGATGAAGGGTTAAATAAACTGTGGTATATTTATACCCTGGAATCTTTTATATTACAGAGTAATAAACTACTGAAACACACAACAGCTTTACTTAATCTCCAGGAGATTGCAACTGGTTGAAAAAAAGCCAGTCCCCAAAAGTTACATACTCTGTGATTCCATTGTATAGTATTGTTGAAATGACAAAATTACAGAAATCATGAATACATTAATGATTGTCTGGGATCAGGAATGGGAGATGAGGCAGAGAGGGAGTTTAATAATAAAAGACAACATGAGGTATCTATGTGATGATGAAAATGTTCCTTATCTTTACTGTTTCAATGTCAATACCCTTGTTGTGATATGCATCATAGTTTTGCAAAATGTTACTACTAGGAAAATCTGGGTAAAGATACATAAAATCTCTGCTATTATTTCTGATGACTTCATGAGAATCTTTAATTATCTCAAAACAAAATCGTGTAATGAAAAAGTGTATTGAAAAGTATGATTTTTTTATTTTTTTATTTTTTTTTTCCTTTGAGACAGAGTCTTGCTCTGTTGCCCAGGCTGGAGTGCAGTGGCGCAATCTCGGTTCACTGCAACCTCTGCCTCCCAGGTTCAAGTGATTCTCCTGCCTCAGCCTCCTGAATAGCTGAGATTACTAGGCACACACTACCATGTCCAGCTAATTTTTGTACTTTTAGTAGAGATGGGGTTTTGCCATGTTGGCCAGGCTGGTCACGAACTCCTGACCTCAAGTGATCCACCCACCTTGGCCTCCCAGAGTGCTAGGATTACAGGTATGAGCCACCCAACCCAGCCTGAAAGGTGTGAATTTCTTATAGAAAAAAAAAAACCTGGTTTAAAATGTCTAGAACTTTATTGTTTTGATGTGTAGATTTTTCAAAACAAAATTCGTATCATTAAATATTATGCAGGGTTGCTTACTGTAGTAAGCTTTGAAAAAAATCACAAACAATTTGAGATACCTTGGTTTTTTTGTACCCTGGAAGTAATTCAGCTTCTCAATCCCTGGGGGTAAGACAAAGAAAATTTGAAAAATAAATGCCTCCTTCAAACTATTACATTTATCCCAGATCAATGACATTTCATCTACTATTTTGAATGTCAAAGAGAAATAAAAGCTACACAATTTCCATTCAACTAGTAAATGAAAGAACTACTAACATCTATCAGTTATTTATACCTACACAATCAATGAAGAATCATTTTTTGGGAGCCCATTTTGAAAACTTCAGGAGTCATTGATTTTTTTGTTGTTGTTTTGTTTTGTTTTTGAATAGAAATGTCACTTTACTGATGAAAACATCATTTGAAAGAAAAATCTCAAATTGTTGTGTGCATTGGAAACCATTACGGGCTTGAAATATCTGACTTTGGTTATTTGATAAAGAAGGAAACTTCAACTCAGAATTATGATTTTTACATGAGCTGCATTACCATTAGAGATTCTGATAAAAAATTTTTAAAGACATTTTTTGCTGTCCTGAAATTTGTCAATGTACTTATTATTAGGATCATTTTAAGGGTTTTGCTAAGAATAAAAGATATAACTAACTATATAAGCCTTTCAAGAAAACATCTTGGATATTTTTTCAGAAAAAAAGCTACAGTATAGTTCTCAGGCTATTAAAAAGAGAATAAATTTTACCTACATGATGCAAGAATTATTTGTCTAAATGAGAAGGTAAATCACCTTTATTTAAGGCTATTTGGGTCATCATTTTATTGATGACAAATATGCACTCCTCTGACCAAACCGCCACTATACAAGAGATGAGATGCAGAAATCAGTTCAAACTTTCCAGTGTTAGCAACGTTAACCTTCATATAGGCCAGATTAAAATCAGTAAATACTTGTCCATTTATCTACAGACTCTGAAGACACCTTGAAATTCTGCAAATAATTCTGTATATAAATTCTTAAATGGTTTTAAATGTGAAACATAAATTCATAATTCTTATGGACACAGATAAGAACAATTAAGGAAGTACTTGCTGAGTATGATTACTTGAACTAGGGACAAAAAAAAAAAATAATGGTACTTGGTTTCCAGCTTGGATACCTAGTGGCCTTTTATATGAGGCTAGGGTCCTTTAGCAATGTGACCACTGTGAACCCCAGGTTTGTTTTTTGATTTCCTTTTTTTAGTAACATGGGTTTTATAGTCAGCGTTTTCTAAATTGTACCTATCAAAATGAAAAGTCAAAACCGATCAAATGATATTGTTAAAAGAGAAAAATGATGGTACAGCACTGTTAAAGAGTATGTTTCCAGTTTTATTTAAAAACACCAACTATAACTGTGTAAATATACATCATCTGTGTTTTCCAGTGCTTAGGGTCAAATGTGTCATGATGTATCGAAACATTAATAATGGTTCTCTTTGGGGACTGAGATTGTGTACAAAAATCAATTATGTAGCTCCTTTATTTTTGTAATAAAACATATAGTATGCATGACTACCAGAGAAGGCATAAATATTATTAAGACAAAGTCTTCAGCTTCTTTTCAAGATATCAAAGAAATCTACTTTTGTGCATAAGTAAAATTTGTAGGGTTTATTTAGTGCTTTTATTTGCAAAATTTAGAATTTTATTCTTTTTTGAAAGAAAGAAAAAACTACATGAAAATGCAAAAAGAATAAGACATAACAATACTAATATGAATTTTGCTCATGTGAAGAAATAGCTTTCTAATTATATAGGTCTAGATTATTTCATTTTCACTCTGTGTAAAGTGAAATAGCAAATGAAAAGGGAAATTTTATGTAAATTATAAATTCAAACATGTAGAAGTCCCAATGTGGAAGTACATATCTTGGAAAGAAAATGTATAAACACACACACACGCACAGATACAAAGCTTTATATATATATATATATGTGTGTATGTGTGTGTGTGTATATATATATATATATATATATATATATATGTATATGTATAAACTGATTTTCAGGTTTTTAACCCTACTATATCTAATCAAGCTAAGCTATCCGATAGATCCTTTTTCATTTTCTATTCAACATCATCATTTTCTTTTTTTTTTGCTATCAGGATGCAAAATAGACACTAGTTGAGATTTTTATCATGAGGATATGACTGTTTTGTCATAAGACAAAATAAACTTCGGTGGCATATTAGAGAGAAAGTATTATTATCTGAAGAGCTATCTCCAAAGTGTTTCCATAAACTGGCTCACCTAACACCCCAAACAAACTATAGAGTGGGAGCAGCAATAGGAGTAGTTTATTATTTTCATCAGCATTTTGTATTAAGTATGTACACGTCTTGTCTAACAATGGTTTTCTTGGCATGGCTATAAAGATTCTAACAATACAGCATATCATTATATTGACTATTTTAATCTGTGATCAGTAATAGAAAAGTTTAATAAAAGCCAATTATAATACAAAAGAACACTAAAGAAGACCACACAGTATGCAAATCAATACAGGAAAGATCAGACAAATCTGGCTCCACTAATTTGACCAGAGTTAGCAGCAGATGTCCGGACTAAAAAGTATCCGTCACTTATGCTTTTCCTCAAAGTGAGCTGCAATACAGGGACTCCATTTACTTAACAGTAGTCATCAGATGTTTGAAAGAGACAATAGTCCAGGTTTACACTTAGCAAATATGCCTCTTCTGTAGATGAAATATTTAAAACAGAAAAAACCCACAGGTCAGTAGACTGGGATTTATATCTCAGTTTGAGCACTAAAAACTGCTATAGTATTTGGGCAAGTCCCTAATACCTGGCCCCAGCATTCTCACTGTTATAGAAAATGAAACAGAAAAGTCTCAAATTAATGTTTGAAATCTAAAATGTTATGACCCTTTTAAGGCACTAACATATCCATATGTTACTTTTTTTTTTCTAATGTGGAATACAAATATCTAAAAATGTAATTTTCATGCAGTGAGAATGTATTTTAATGTAATCATTATAACACTAATATATTACAGTTTAAAATGACTAGAAGAGATAACATTAGCTTTTGCTTTTACTATCACTTGTATTTCTAGAGAAGTAAAGATTTAAAAATAACAACAAAATCTGCAATTCATTTACATAAAAGCTTCCTCAATAAAGAAATATTACCCCAACTGTTTCTAATTCACTAAAGATAAAACAAACAAAATTTCTGTGTGTTATGCACTACAATTAGGTTCATTCAGATAAAAAGAAGAATTTAGAGAATTTTAAAAAATTCATTAAGTTTTATGAAATGATTTTATATATTACATCAGTCTTTTAGCTTATTTGTTAATACTTGGTAATTAAGGGATTAAGCTGGATATTTCTTTAGAACAAGTTTGCATCTCTCCAAATAAGCTATTGAGTAAGAATTCATTGGCAAAATTTTCTAGTCCAGATTTTGATCAGTTCTTTCACACTGTACTGGAAGATCACCTTAGAATTACAATCCTGAATGAGAATGCCTAGCTTGACATTAGCTTTATTTCAGTGAGACAGATTCCAGCACAAAAGAAAACAGCAGGTTGAAAAGACATAAGGAGCACAGCTATGAGGGGAGTTTTATGCTTCAAGGTAAAGAGGAGTGGTTTGAATTTCTAAAGGATAAGAGAATAAGCCACTTAGATCTTTCAAAGTACTGAAATAGTCATTTTTTATGTAAAAGCAAGACTCAACACCTTTAGAGAGTTCAGAGAACTTCTTCCTGGAGCTACTGATACAGCCACACCAGGGATTGTCAGCTATTGCAGGGCACTCTGTCAGCTGTCAGGTAATAAATCTCTCTATCAGATGGAAGCAGTCTGAATTGGAGCAAGTCCTCCACAGCATGTCACTCTGGGAGCGCTCAACATGCTTGGCGAACAAGGGCTCCCTGTTGTACTCTGATTTATGTATATCTGTAAAGTTACTCCTGATAGGGTAAAAGGAGACTGATCAAGAGTCTATCACAGTCTAAATGCTTTCATGCTGTTGCCACCCCGCTCAACCTATGGTCCCTGGAAGCAAGGAAACAAAAGCACCACACACCATTCCCAGCAGCCCTTTCTTTTCCTCGGTGACCCTTTCACAGACCGTTGCCAGAACCACCACTCACTTCTTGTGCTAGTTGAGAACAGCAAGTAGTTACATTTGTGTTTTAAAGGTTGTCCTGTTAATAGATTGTCCTTTCACACCTGCCATGTATCTTATTATCTGAGAATTTACTGAATGCCGACCATGGTATATACTTGCTGACACATTTCACACGTGCTTAAGCATGCAACTGAATTTCCTCCCATGAGCACTACCATGGTTCATTTCCTCATGTCTCCGGAGTGATCATATTTTACCTTCATTTTATTATATTTCCAATCCAGTGAAGTCCAAATTATATTGTATTTGTGCTAGTATTAATGGGTAAAAATGTGGATATTATTGTTTGGTTGGTGTTGAAATTGTCTATCATGTGTGATTTACTGAATGATAAGGATTTGAAGAAAATGAAAAGCAGAAAATACTGACTTTTATAACACGATACTTGCAAGTAAATTTAAGATATACATCAGGGCTTTGTTTTGCAAGAATATGTATACAAAACACCACAGAAAGGCATTAATTTTAGACTTTAAACTGCAAAATTCAAAGGTTGTATACATTTGGTAGAGTTTTGTTGTTGCTGTTAATAGACAATACATTAAGAGCCCAGTTACAGAAGAGCATTATTTGATCAGGTCTTTAAACAAAGCAAGAGGGGATGTAGGATTTCAGAAATACTGAAAAAGATAATGATGGCTGACAAGGTTGAGGAAGGTTTGTTTTATGTAAGAGGATTATGTAGATCTGGTGTAATTGTGAAGAATTTTATAGCTGATTTTTTTTTTGTTTGCACCCACAGCTAACCAATATAGTATCTTTTAGACTTACTTTCTAAACCAGTGCTTCATATTGGAGTTATGTGTATAGATAGATAGATTAGATAGAGAGAGAGAGAGAGAGAGACAGAGACAGAGAGAAAGAGAGATTTTCCTTCTTCTCAAGAAAGTATATGTCTAGAGAACAGAACTGTGTCTTGTATACTATTCTAACTATTCACTTAAAATGTTGCTTGAATAGAGTAGCTCATCAGTAAACATTGTTTGTAAAAATAAACTAGTATTCCATAGGATTTACCCCATTATTTGTTTTAAACTTTATGCACATATAATTTATTTTGGTCTTTGTATTAATATACCTCATTTCTCCCTACCACCACTGCCTTGCTTGAGTTTTATTAATCTTTTGTGTTATAGTACTTTTTCTACTAGCAATCCCAGTATTCTTTACTGAAGAGATAATTTCTTTCTAACTTTACTATGACTTCCATCTTACTCTGCTCAAGTCAGAGAGATTAATATCATTTATTTCTACTGTGCAATCCTTGGATAGATTATGTGAGCTCCACTGAAAATTATGACATGCAGATTCTTAAAAATTTTAAAAACATAGTTTTTAATAGTTCCTTGTTTAAAAAATATTTCCTCTTAAATCATCCAGAAAATGCTAGAATCATGGAAAGAGGAAAACATAATTTAGCATATCGCATATAGAGACTGGAAATCTTGTTTTTATTTCCGTTTCTGACATAATGTGTTTCGAGTGCTACCCTAAAAATGAATGATAAAATATATTCATAGTTAAAGCCACCATTGAATCCCATCCATGGAAGACAGAGAAGCAGAAATGTTTCCTGAATTCAAAGGAGGTTGTGATTGTGACCTTAAGCAACAATTATTTGGCATGCAGCAGGGATAAGAGGACCAAAAAGGTGCTAGTAAAGAGCAGAGTTTTGCAATATGCATGTCCACAGGAATTACAGGAAGCCAGAGCAGACCAGGCTGGTTAGTTACACAGCACCATCATGTCACTGTGGACCTGATGGTAACAATTGCTTTGTAACAAAAATTAGAAAGTAATAGATAGGTTTCTTGGATATATGGAATTGACAGCTTCCAGATATTCTACTAAAACTCTGCTATTAATTTTATGCAGATTTCAAATTAGTGTTAATTTTTCTTTTTTTTTCATGTTTATGTTTAGTGTTGATTTTTCAAATTTGTAAATGCATGATATCATGTAGAAAAACTGGCTCATTGAACAGACTTCCTGTCCACAGGCTTTCAATGCTCATTTAGAGGTAAAGAAACAAGCAGCATAAGAAAAAAAAAAAAAACTACTTTGGGTAGAGTAAGTTTATACATAAATTGTGATCCAACATAGCTGGTCCATTAAAATTATTGACAAGCCATGTTAATGTAATTTTAAATAAGCTATGTGGATAAATAGCGAAAGGATTCTCTAAATGACCCATGATTTTAGTAATGAATATTTTTAAAATTATAGCTATTTCAGTGAAGTTTTGGATTGTTTACTTTTTAAAGAGTGGTAGGTAGTATCATGTATTAACTCAACTATGTATATTTTCTTGCATATTTTCAATCACACTTAAGATTTTCATTCCTTTTGTTATTCTTTGAAATTCATTCTACCGCTTAACAGATACATCACTAATATAGTATTTTTATTTATGTAACAGGTTTAATGAGTATGATGTATTTGCTAGTATAATTCATATTTAAGATGTAAATAAGCTAATGTTTTTGTTTTAACACCAGATCCAATTTGAAAGTAAAACTAGAAATGTTACTAGCTTTTAGTGTAAGCAATTAAAAATAAGTAATATGTACATCATGGAGTCAGTTTATGCTTCCCATACCTAAAGCAGTTTTGTTATGCAAAGTTTGTCGGTTCATTATGTGGATACTTTGCATTAAGATAGCCTTTGCTTTGGGAGGTAATTGTTCCAATAACCTGCCACTAAATATAGTTGATAAAAGAGATACGACAAAAAAATAACAATTCCTAGTGAAATAACCCATATTATAAATGTTTGAACTATCCTTAATATGGAGACGTTGAAGAAAAATAAAATAGTTAGTGGTAGTAGAAATAATATATTGTTATGCTATTGCTAGCATCAGCCATTTTGAGATCCATAGCTTATACTCTGTTTTCTCAATTCTGAGATGTCAATATGTGTAAAAGATTCCATCGATTTCATATCAGCTTTCCTGAGGGAAAGATAGAAATGGCGAGCAAGTTTCTTTAGAAATCCATTGTAGTATGCATACTAATTTAAGACATGTTAAAATGAAAAGAAATACTGGTCTTAGATTTGAAAAATTGTGGTTATGTGTATATTTACAACTCATGATGTTCCAAATGAAACCCACCATATTGCAGCTGACAAATTTTCATCCAGAATGAATGCTGCTTGCCTAAAGCTATTATAGTTTTGCTGACGTTGTTATAAATACATAGGTAATAATGAAGGTACAGTTTGATAGCAAGTAATTGTATGATCACATTTCCCTCTATATTCAAGATTGGAAATTACATGAAATATATCCTAAAACATTTTGGTATATAGTAACATCCTGTTTCTAGGTATGAACAATGCAGTATGTAGGAAGTTTGCATCTTACTTTGAAGAAATAAAAACCATGAAAATAAAGAAATCATTATAAAATTAATTATTACTACCAGAGTTTTTTCTCCTCAGCAAAAGGTTGTCATGAGCAGAGTTTTAGGTAGAGAGTGGAATCGGGTTTTGTGAAACAGATTATATTTAAAATTATATTCTTGAAACTTAAATTAACATAGCATAGAATGAACGAGTAAGAGAAAAATGGCATTATTAATAAAATAAATCAAACACAGATTTATTAGGATATGAAGACTTTTAGGAATAATAGAAAAGAATGAGCTGTGTTTTAAGGAAAAGGCCTAGATTGTCCATATTGCTTTTGCCTTGTTTGTATTATTTATGTTATATAAAATATTTAAATATTTGTCAGAAATTCCAAGGTTTACACATTATGTGCGTGTAATAATTTCCAGAAAGACAGAAACTTGTTTACTTTAGGTGAAGACTTAAATTGCAATATATACATCAATTCAGTACTTGTATTGTAAAATATATATATGTACACACACACGTGCACACACACACATATCTCTTCTGTCAGTAGAAAGAAAATTGCCACTCTTGCTTTGATCTTACCGACAGATGCAACACTAGCAGAATGGAATGAATTCAAATAGACTTAATTAAGTCTTTCTTGTAGGTTTAATTAGGTATGTACCAGCTTAAAATACATCTGGCCTATAAAAAAGACATAATGAGTATTTGATGTAACAATTTGATCTGGTGTTGTGGTTTTCAAATTCTTTTGTGTGTGTCTGTACACATCTGTGAGTTTGTGTAAAGATAATAGCTATTACTTTCAATTGTTTCTTCTGGTTATACTTTAGGGTGATATTTTGGGCCTGTGTGACTCTGTGTGTGCTGGGGGTGGGGGCGGTGCTACAAACAGTATCTTTGGAAGTTTTGTCAACAAGTTCAAAGAAATAAAAACCAAATGCCAAAAAGTTTTGGGAATTCAGTTCTAAATGTAATTTTCAGAAGTTTTGTCATTATACAAATAGCAAACAAATATTAAAGGAAATAATGAAACTGACAGAAAAAATTCCCACATTTTCCACCATGTTAGTGACTTGACTTTCTTATTTCTATTTCCTTTTATTTCTTTTTATTTATATTTCTTTTTAATGTGTTTTAAATTATAATATGGATACAATTTTTATTCTACTTTTTAACAATTTGAAAAAATCAGAGTTTGTACACGATTATTTTTATAAGTTACATGTTGTTGAGATGATTTTAAATAATTTTCCACCACTACACTAATAAAAGATATTTACATTTATTTTCATAGTATGCCATAACACAGAAATGGAACTTTTTTAAAAATTAATTTTCTTCCTTAAAGGCTATTGTAAAATTAGGTACCTCATAGTTTAACTGTCTACACTTATGTGTAACTATGACATTTTGTATTCATGAATGAAAAATAAAATGATGAAATAGCAGTTATCAAAAGAAACAAACGAAAATACATCAGATGTCCAGATTTTTAAAAAATAAAGCATGATATTATATAATATTCAGACATAGAGAGGTGCCACTGTAAGATACAGCAGAATGAAGAAGGGTAAAATAAGAATTCTCTTGATAGAATTTTACATTAGTTTAATTGCACTATAATCAATATATTCACGTATATTCTGTATATGAGTTAATGCTTTATAGCTTCATAGAGATGGAAAATGTAAGTTAAGAAACATACTAAATGTTTACACTGTATATACTTTGTTCTGTATATATAGCATTTATTCTCACTCTTAATTCTTGTTGCCTGTTTGAATTTGTTCACAATATTAATGGTGTGATATTTGTGTTACTTGAGTTTATATGGGCAAAGTAAGGCTATTTATTTTTTATGTTATAGGATTTATATTAATTATATTAAATGAAACTTACCTGTCTTAACAACACTATGAAAATCTTATATTGATATAATCAATTGCATTTATTTGAAACTCTTTAATGGTTTATAATTTGTCTTTCTCCATGCAGCAGCTTTCTTTCAATTTCTTAGCCTATTAGCTTGATTTGACCATGCAAATCAGGGAGATATGTATTTTTTATGTTTCTCCTGAAATTCATCAGCAAATCTCTGCATCAACTGGCATACTGAGATTTGTGTAAGCCAACAGTTTCTTTAGTAATTGAAAGAACAAGCATGGAATTATAAAGCAAATGTACAACAAACAAGAAACTATAGGAAAGAGCTAAAAAAAAAAACACTTCCTCATTAAAATTGTCATTCATTGTCATTTAAAGTATATTCTCTATAGATTTTTAAATGTGAACCGCTTATGTGAAAACAATCATATAGGATGAAGTTGTAATTTAATTTTTTTAAATTTCTGTCTGCACCAGCCTCCCTACTTTCTTTTCATATCTGGTTTACTTTAAAAGAATAATTCTGTTAGCCTTCAAACATTTCCTGTCAAAAACATGAAATTATTTGATATGGGTTAGTAGGGCTGTGACCGGAGACTCAATTTTTTATTGATTTTAATGTAAATGATACAGGATTGGATTGAATCTTATTAAATATTGTATTGATTTAAATGTCTCAATGTATAGGCATGTTTATGTGTTTTACATTTGGTTTAAATCTTCCTTAGTGTTTACTCTTGGAAAATCAGGCATATATACATATATATATATATTAAAAATTATAAATTATAATATATATATAATGATATATATACACATGTATATATGCCTGATTTTATGTATTTTATATATATATATATATATAAATTATAACTTTTTTTTAATGAATGAAAGAAAGAAAGAGGAAGAGAAAGAGGGAGAGAGAACAGGAATCTTGCTCTATTGCCCAGGTTGGAATGCAGTCTAAAATTAGGTATTGAAAACCTCTTTTATGCCAATAATTGTACTTAGCAACGGAGACAGGAAGGAATAGGGGAAGAAAATAACAAACAAACAGCCAACCGTTATCTCATTTGAATCTGTGGAATACTATGCAATTGCTGAAGAATGATTTACTTCCAATTATATGGTCACTTTTAGTATAGGTGTAATATAATACTGAGAAAAATGTGTGTTTTATGCACTTGGGGTGGAGAATTCTATAAATATTTATTGAGTCTATTTGTTCCAGGTCTGAATTCAAATCATAAATGTCCTTGTGAATTTTCTATCTCGTTGATCAGTCTAATGTTAACAATGTGGTGTTAAAGTCTCCCGCTGTTATTATGCGGGAGTCTAAGTCTCTTTATAAGTCATTAAGAACTTGTCTTATGTATGTGAGTGCTCCCGTATTGGGTGCATATATGTTTATGATCATTAGCTCTTCTTGTTATAAAAAAAGTTATAAAAAAATTATAACATTTTTTAAAGTTTCCACAAACATTATTATATATATATGATTATATATATGCCTCGTTTCATATATAATTATATAAATATTTTGTATATAATTGTATTATATATATAATTTGATTTGATATATAATTATATAAAATATAATGATTTGATATATAATTATATTATATATAATATATATATAAACTATAACATTTTTAAGTTTCCACAAACATAATTTTATATATATATACAATTATATATATATATATCAGGCATATAAATATATAATTATATATATAATTATGTTTGTGGAAACATAAAAAAATATTATAGCAGCTGCTGTAACAAAATGCCATAGCCTGGGTAGCTTCTAAACAATAGAAATTTGTTTCTCACAGTTTTGGAGGCTGAGATGTCCAAAATTAAAGTGCCAGTTGATTCCGTTCCTTGTTAGACCGTATTTCTTGATTCTTAAATGGCATCTTCTGTCTCTGTGTTCACATGCAGGGGCAAGGCTTCTGGATCCTCTTTTATAAGCGCATTAACCCCATTCATGAGGCCTGCACCTTCATAAGGTAATCACCTCCCAAAGGCCCCACCTTCTAATCCTATCACACTCTAGTGATTAGGCTTCAACATAAGAATTTTGAGGAGACAGAAACTTTGAGAGCATAGCATAATTTATTCTTGCAATTCCTGGAATGCTTTATATGTATGTATAAATATATGTTTACACACAGATACATGGTTATGGAAAAGGTCTAAATACAGAGAGAAAAAATGCTTTGCTTTAAATGAGTGCTTCTCCAGACATAAGGTCTATGTCACACTTTGATAAACATAAGCAGTTATGCATGCCACACTCCTTGGCATGTTGCTCTATGGTGAAAACGCGTGGTTGAAAGTCACAGTATCTTTGCATGTCCCTACCAACAACTAAAAATTTTGTTGAGCTTCATTTTCTATATTTATATAATTAAATAATTTTACACGTTCCAAACATAAGATGTATGTTTGTTATTTTTACCCCCCTGTGTATTCTAGTATCCCCAGTATTTAGGTAACTATTTTTAACTTATACATTTGGTGCATTCCATACTTAACCCTGGTACCATCATCAACAACAGGAATAAATGAATTTGATAAAAGTAAGGTAATAAAATAGTTTAATGGAATTCAAGGACAAAAATCAATAAAATTAAGATTAAAAATTAATGAAGTGACAAAGTCTGGGCACCATGGCTCCCACCTGTAGTACTAGTGCTTTTAGAGGCTGAAGTGGGAGAATCACTTGAGCCCAGGAGGTCAAGGCTGCAGTGGACCATGATAGCACCACTGCACTCCAGCCCGGGTGACAGAGCAAGACCCTATCTGAAAAGAAAAAAAAAGAGAGAGAGAGAAACTTGATTAATCACCTGGTAACATGACTTCTTTTAAAGAATGGAGAAAACTTCGTCTATGTGCAATAAATATGGAATACTTTTATGAATGGAAATAATATTTTCAAAATTATAGAAAAACATTGAACACTTGCTTATTAATGGATTTTAAGTCTGCATCATGTTGTTAAACTTTGTAGTTTACTCAAAAAAGAAGTAATAGGACTCTGGAGATCAGTAACTTTAAACTTACTTCAAAAAGTTATTCCTAAAAAGGATATCAGAAATTCTAAGGAGCATGTATAATTTCCAGAAGCTTCTCTTAACTTTGCAAGTGATTATATTAGTCTCTGTATCTACATACCACTAAGAACTGCTGGTCTGGAAAAGTAAACATTTAGGAACAGTAACGAAAAATCTTCAGAGAGTAGAGAGGCAAATTAGTAACAACAATAAAAAAAAGCCCAGAAAAGGAAGAAACTGGTTCTAGTCTATATTCAGTATATCTTTAAAATCAATTGTCTATTCACTGGGGGAAAGAGTCTGGGAAATGAAGTGCACAATGTTGAATCTCCAAATACCAGCTTAATTCCAGAGAACCTGAGTGTGAAGTGCATGCTATGTTTATATTATTTATAAACCAGAGCACATACATATGCAGTGAAAAAAATGTAGGTAAATATCTAGTAAAAAACAATGCTTATAGCAAAATTCAGAAATTTTAAGCTTAAAATTAAAACAATGAATTGGCTAATTAAAATGGAAACTTCTGAATGGCAACGTAGTATATTTCATAAATATATTTGAAAGACAAATAAAATTACATATGTGTGTAGACATATTTATGTAAATATGTATATATAGGTATATGTATATCTCAGCATATGTGTGATAGCAGAGAAATATGTTAATAGACCTAAATGTGCAAACAGCTTATGTGATGCAATGAAAAATATTCAAGAGCTCATTAGAAAAGTTAGTAGAATAGGGTATTGAGTAATACACTTAAAAAAAAAAGACTGTATCAACTAAAATATTCAATCTCAAGAATATCAGATTTTTAAAAATCATCATTAGTAATGATGTAAAAGTTAAAGTTGTTTTTACTGTCTAAAAAGGTTTGATTTTATAATACTTGATCCAAATTGAAAATGTGTATATCATCTGTAAAAGCAATTCTAGTATTTGGATTTGAAATTAGTAAAATATTGGACCAGTGTTCAAAGATACATAAAGCAGGATGTTCATTGCAGTGCTGTTTTTAATATGCCTAAATCAGAAGAAACTTACTATTTGTTGGAATATACATGCAAAACATAATCATGTTATTGAAATGAATTATATTTTTCAAAATTTATTAACTTGGAATTATGACCCTGCTTTATTGAATAGTATAAAAAGGTACATTATGAAATAGAGTGGTTGCATTTTTAAAGGAAGAATATTAGTGTGATTATCTATGATATATAAGAGAATATGCCTGGAAAGTAATCAAAGTATAAATTAGGGTAAGACAGGAAGGAATTCCTTTATTCCAACTATAAATCAAGGTGATATAGGTGAGAGAGAGATCATATTTCTGTAGTGTGATGAAGCCCCAGAGATAGAAGAATATTTGACCAAAGACTAAAGGAAAGTGAGTGAGAAAGACATGATGATGGGCATAGGATAGACTGTAGAAAGCAAGACACAAGTGTGAAGGGCCTGAGGCAGGAACATGGTTGCTGTGGTTCAAGTACACTAAGAAAGCAGAGTTCATGAGAGGGAGAGTAGTGAGCAGATAAAGTGAGGTCTACAAAGCTATAGGAAGGGGATTGGAAGCCATCAGATGGATTTTGCAGAAGCTTGTCTTGATCCAACCTACTCGTAAGGGTCACTGTGTCTTAAGAATGGACCTAGAGACAAGAATGAAAGTAGCTCCTAACGTCTTTAAAAAAACTATTGTAGTTATTCAGCCCAAAGAAAATGGTGGCTTATGTTTGGGTGATAGTTTTAGGAGTGATGAAAAGTGAAAATATTCTGGAGATATGTCTATGTCTAAATCTCATATATATTATATATACTATAAATACAATACAAACAAATATAGATAAATGTTTTAATTGCATACACATTTTTCTTTACTGTGCTTTTTTCAATCACTTGAACCCCAGAGGCAGAGGTTGCAGTTCAGGTAAGGTGCTAAGAGCCTGGTGGTACTTAGCCAAGGAGGTTGTATCTTTTATTAGATTTGCTGTTTCCTTGTCTAATACGAGATCATTAGTAAGAAAGGGCTGTCCATAAAGCATCTCATAGGGGCTGAGTCCTATTTTCTAAGGAGAGTTTCTAGCCCTTAGGAGTGCTATTGGTAATAGAGAAGGCCACGGGAGGTGGGTTTCCTGTGCCAGTTTCTTTAAGTGTCTCTTAAAAATTTCCTACATCTTTCCCACTTTCCCTGAGGACTGAGGCCTCCAAGTACAGTGGAGCTGATACTGTATTCCTAAGCCTTGGAAAGTCCTGGGTTACTGCAGTTTTGAAGACAGGGCCCTTATCACTTTGAAGACAGCGAGGTTGCTAGATTTAGTAATGATTCTAGACTTTGTTGTGGCCCCAGGGCTAGCTTCTGGAGCTTCCTCCTAATGTCTGCTGCTGATTGCATAATACATTTGCCTTTTAGTATTAGCTGACCTTCGATGGAGTCTGGTGACAGGGGGGTATACTTTCTTAAGGCCTCCCATAACAGCTCAAGGAAGGCTGTTGGGTTTTCTTCCATTCCCTGAGTTATGGTGGATAACATTGTATAGTTCATGGGGTTTTTCCTAGTTCGCCTTGATCCCTCAAGTATGTAGGTCAATAGGTGCCTGTGACTCCAGTCCCCCTGTTCTGAGTCAGGATCCTATGGAGAGTCCATGCTAGGTAGGGACTGCTTGTCTACGTGTAGGGAATCTATCCTTCTCCTCTGACATCATTTGGTCATATACTTGACTAAGGTACCAGGTGTCCCCAAACTCTTGAGCCACTGCTAGAGTAGCCTTCCTCTCATTGTTGGTTAGGGTCTGACTAAGCAATAACATGATATGTTTCTAATCTAATTTGAAGGATTGACCCAGGCCCTGTGGAACATCTATGTACTTGTCTGGGTCATCTGAAAATTTTCTTAAGTCCGCCTTGATTTGCTTTGAGTCAGAAAGTGAAAAGTGAGTGTGTACTTTGATTGGGCCAAATTCTCCTCCTGCTGCCTGTAGGGGGCAGAGTCAGACATCTTAGTAGCCTGAGGTGCCTTGGACGTTTCGGCCTTTCCTGACTCCTCTTGGGTTATAGGAGCTGAGGAGACCTGGTCAGCATCGGTGGAGGGAGGAGCCACAGGGAGTCCTAAATATGGGGGCTATCCTGAGGAGGTGCCAGTAGGGTATAGGTTACAAGCCTTATATAGCTGAGGATTATCCCTTAGAGAAAAGAAAACCTGCACAAAGGGGACATCAATCCACCTTCCCTCTTACAGAACAGGTCTAATTGTAGAAGAGTGTTATAATTTACAGTTCCCTTAGGAGGCCAGATTTCTCCACTTGGCAGAGGGTATCATGGCCACACTGTTTGGCAGAGAAAACTGAGCCTCTTCTTTTTCAAAGATCATGGATCAAATTGGTCCCAGTTATCCAGGATACACTTTAAGGGTGATTTTGCCTTGGGAAGAGTAGCACCTGTCTGAAATCAAACACAGGGTTGCCCACATACCTGGTTCTTTCTTGTGACTGCTAGCCCTGGGGCATCCCCCAGTTATAGCACCTTGTAGTTTCCTTTCTCCCTAGATGCATGATCATCTTCTGCCCCCCTCCCTGTATGCTGGATTTAGTCATGCTTACTGGCGTCATGGGCACACACTCACTGTCTAATGTCCTTATGTTAACCTTAAGGACATGGGAACTGCTGTGCTTAGTGGCCCTGTACCAGCACATCCTTGAAGAACTAGGCCTATGAGGCTTGGGCGATGGGTGCCCATATTCCCTAGCAAGAGTTCAATTAACAAAGGTCTGACTATAAAACTGCCCCAGGAGGACAAACTCCTTGAGAGGGGCCTCTAAGCACAACAATCTTAAAGAAGGTAAGGGCTGGCCACATGGCCGAGGCTGGAATGATATCCTAACCCTCTCCATTATAGGAATATGCCCTAGCATTGTGGGGCTTGTAATTAACTATTTAAGCCTCGGACCAGGTCTGACAATGGTATCTTAGATGGAGAAGTTCTGCCGTACGGAAAGCCAATCCTAGGAAAAACAAATTGTACATCATTGGATTTTGGCACTACTCAGTTGGACTGGGAAATTGTGGGTGGATATATAGGATAACCTCCAGTACCCTCTGATCAACTCTGGCTCTGTTAGGACATAACCTAAAACTGCAGACTAAGGAAACTGGCCCTGTGCATTATAGGAGGTTCTCATAGGCATAAGCCTGAGGCACCATGGGCAATGGTCCCTGGACTGCCATCCTAAAAGACTCAAGTGTATCTTAGAGGAAAGAGCCGGGAGGAATTTTGCCTCATGGAAATCAGGACCAAGAATATTGGGGTCTGAAAGGCTGGGCGTGGCTTGCATAGGTGGCTTTTTCTTGGGAGGTCTAAGAGGTTCACCAGACTGAACCAGGAGTTCGGGATCATGCTCTTTCCTCCGGCTGGCCCTCGGCTTGACCCAGAGAAAGAAAGAACAGCAAGAAAGGGAAGCTGGTTCTGGGCTCACCAATGATCCCAGTTCCTACGAGCCGGGGTTTGGAGAGTCTGTTCCCAGAAAGCCTGAAACCTGTGTCTTTAGACTGGTGGCCTTGCTTTTGAAAGGGGGGGTGTGGCTCCTATAGGCATCTGCCACTCCAGGCACCCAGGCCCAGCCACTGCCACCACTGCTTTTAGATGGCCAGCAAGAACCCAGTCTTTACCTCCTTAACAAATTTAAAAGAAGCAAAAGGACAGATTAGCAAGAGAAAGGGGTCTCATGTCACTAGCTGCTCTGAAGTCCGACATTCTCCTGGCTAGCTCTCCAAAAGATGTAACCCCAGGGGTTACTGAGTCAAAAGGTATGCAAATGTAACTTTGATAGATATTGACAAATTTCCTTCCAGACTTTTATCTGTCTATATTCTCAGATTTTCTTTTTCTTCCTGACTTGCTATTTCATTGTCTTCTTTTGAAAAACACTAGACATTCTCTCTCGCTCTCTCTTTTTTTTTTTTTTTTTTTCCTGAGACAAGGTTTCCCTCTGTTGTCCAGGATGGAGTACAGTGGTGCAATCTCAGCTAACTGCAACCTCCACCTCCCAGGCTCATGCAATTCTCCCACCTCAGCCTCCCAAGTAGCCGGGACCACAGGCATGCACTGCCATGTCCAGCTAATTTTTGCATTTTTGTAGAGACGGGGTTTTATCCTGTTGCTCAGGCTGGTCTTGAACCTCTGAGCTCAGGAGATTTGCCCTCGTGGGCCTCTCAAAATGCTGGGATTACAGGTGTGAACCACTGCACCCAGCCTAAAAAAACACTATACATTCTTGATGGAAATATTTTGAATGTGGAGTCCACATGGATTGCAAATTATTTGGATATGGAAGATAAAAGACAGACAAGAGTAAACAAGGTTTGGGCCTGAGTGGCCATATATTTTAAAGTAATTCAATTTGAATTCTTTTAAATTTACATTTAGATAACCACATGTGGTGAGTTTTAGCACATTAGCCGATGCAGATATAAACATGAGGGTGAAAAGAGAACAGAGTAAGTTGAAGAGTGAGCTTTTGGGCACTCTGAGTAAGGCCTTAGATCTGGAAACGAGGAAAAAACAGACAAAGAAGGCTGAAAAGAGTGGTGGGAAAGAGGTGGCAAGTAAAGAAACCATTTCAAGATGGATTCAGAAGCCACTGATTCAATAAGTCAGATGCTGCCACTATTTGCATACAATGAGGATTCATAATTGACAACTGGTTGAACAGTGCAGAAAATACTTTAACTTTGCCAAGTGTTTTATGACTGTTGCATAGGGGTGCAAGACCTGGTTTGACTTGATTTAAGAGAAAACTGAGTCTTTTCTTTTGTGTGTGTAGCTCCTCATCTCTTCCTCAATGTGATTGCAAAATCTTTAAATATATACCTTCTTCCTTTTATATCTTTGTATAAATACGTGCCTGACAAAATTCTTGTATTTTAAAGGGCTGGAAATATAAATGTTCTAATCATAAATGTCATTTTATTTTTATAACTTTCCCATCATTTCAGAAACATGAATTAGTCAAAACAAATTTTTCACAACATAAAATGTTTACATTATAAAATGGAAGAAAATTAATATTTCCAGTAATTTGTTGGGAAGATTTGCAACAGTGATCCATACCTTTAAAAAAGAGCTAGTGAAATTCAAAGTATAATATTGGTGTTATCTGTGCAATTTAAAATAATGATTAGCCAGTAATGTTTAGGTAACTTTTAAAAACAATTAGTATTCTAACTAAAGGAATTGCTTTCTTTAAGGATAATTCACCTCTCACCAGTTCCACATTTTGACAACTTTATCATTTTGGACCAATGTGCCTTTGGCCTTACCCCCCAATTCTTAATCTTGTAGGTGCTGTGCCCTTCTAAGCTGATCCTTGGAAGACAAATTCTTTGTCCTTGTTTGTATTATTAAACAATAAATGTCAAGTTTTATTTTTTCTGTTTACAAAGGTTTTATCAATTGCTGACGTAAAAAAGATTTGATGTAATCTTAGATATTAAAACTACCATTCATCATAGAAGATCTTTAAAAAAAATTCTCATGAATTACAATTAACTTTAAAGAGATTTTAATGAGGAAATGACATATTTCTTGAGGTTACAATTTGTGCATTCTTTCAATTTCTTAGCCTATTAGCTTGATTTGACCCTGCAAACCAGGGAGATATATATTTTTATGTTTCTCCTGAAGTTCATCAGCAAATATCTGCATCAACTGGCATACTGGGTTTTGTGAAAGCCAACAGTTTCTTTCTAATTGAAAGAACTAGCATGGAATTATGAAGCAAATGTACAGACAAGAAACTAGAGCAAAGAGCAAAAAAAGAAACTTTCCTCATTAAAATTGTGATTAATTGTTATTTAAAATATGTTTTACATAGTTTTTTTAATGTGAACAACAGATGTGAAAACAATGCATATAGGATAAAGTTGTAATTTAATTTTTTAAAAAATTCCGTCTACACCAGACTCTGTACTTTCTTTTCATATCTGGTTTACTTTGAAAGAATAATTCTGTTAGCCTTCAAACATTTCCTGTCACAAACATGAACTTATTTGATATGGGTTAGTAGGGTTGTGGCTGGACACTCAATTTTTTATTGATTTTAATGTAAATGATACAGGATTTGATTGACCCTTATTATTTAAATATTGTATTGACTTAAATGGCTCAATGTATAGACATGCTTACATATTTTACATTTTGTTTTAAATTTTTCTTAGTGTTTACTCTTGGAAAATCATATAATTATTTATGTTTCTGGATACTTAAAAATACAGGCTATAGTTGAACTATATTTATATTTCTGAAAGAAACCTAAATATTTTATTTTTATTTCCCTTTATTAAGACATTTACAGTGTCTTAACTATGAAATTCAACATTTTAGCATGTTGACATTCATATCCTTTTTATGTAATTCAATGTGAATATCATTCTTCAGAAGATTCAATTCTTATATTCATTCAGCATTTTTTCTTATCATTAAAACAATCACATATGTGTACATTATTAACATTTTAAATTGTGGTATTGCCAGTAATGTATTATATATTGTGACATTAATTACTTGGTTTATTTTAAAACTTTTCATTTTCTATCACAAAATGACATGATTTCATGGAAAGAACATGGGATCAACCTTGTCACAAAACAGGTTTGACTCCTTGCTAACTAGATGTATGACTTTGAGAAAATTACTTAGCTTTTCCTGGCATCACTTTACTGGTATGCAATATGAAGATGATAGTCACAGTACTTATTTCATATACAAATGAAAAAAAAATCCACATAAAATGTCAACCTGACATAGAGTCACCATTCATAGATCTTACTTACTGTTACTTTGTTATTGTTATCACGATCATGCAAATTATTTTCTGTTTTAGCCAAATATTTAGCTGTTCCTGTTATGAATTAAAGTGTGTGAGAGGGAGGTAAACACTTTTCAAGGGAGCAGTGATTTCTGATGAGGAGTGAGTAGGATACTAAGGGGAAACGGACAAGATTCTCTGTGTATTGACTCTCAAACTGAAAGTCAGAATGCAGTGTTCATTTCTGACCATTACTTGTGCTTTTGGTGGTGGCTTGGTTCCCAGACATGCTTACCAAAATATAATGAAGCCAACATGTAGCTGTTTTAGTTGACTATTCTGAGATTTTTAAATACCATTGAAAATGTAGTTATAAGAGCTAATATACTATGCCCAAATATCAACAGCTTGCAAATATGCGCTGATCTTCTTCTTAGTTGTGGATTTTCTGGATTATGGTATATAGATTTTGAATTTTGAAAATCTATTAAAAAAATCTATTTCCCCCCAAATTACAGATTTCTTAATATAGTATGGATGTTAACTTTAGCAAATATAACACAGAAAAATATCATTGGGTCTCATTAAGCTATAGCTACATATATTACTTCATAAATAAAATGTACTAAAACTAAATAACAAGCCAGGCTAACTACTGGCCAATCAAGTCAACTCATTTAAAAACTATTTCTTGAATGAATCAAATAGGGAGCAAAGATTGGCAGTGTACGCCTACAGGCAAACAACAATCATTCCCTTCCATTAACCCTCTTAACAATTACTTGTGCAAAAGCCTAAGTAGAGTAACAGCTGTGGAAAATATTAAAAGATCAAATATAGAAGTCATTAGAAATAATATGAGAGATTTAAAAGGGAGACAAAAGAGAACTTACATATATTATTGAAATTTGAAGAGAAAAAATTGAACAAACAAAAAAAAATTGTTTATAAGCGAGGAAAATAAAAAATTGAAACTGTGATCAACTGTTTACATTGAAATTTTTATGTACAACTATTATCAATATATAATTATCTTTTGAAATTCTTGAACAGCAAGAACGAACGATTGAATGATCAAGAAGGAAAAAAAAAAAGTCATGAGGCCAGAGGCAAGGGTGATATTAAAAATTAGAATGGGCATACAACCAATCAGAAAGGAATTGGGTTATACGCCTTCAATGCTACTGCTGACTGACATTTAATAATTGCACTGAGAGGCAGATATTTTGTTTTGTAGAGGCGGGTTTTTTTTATCAAGTTATTTATTCTTTCTGCATCCTCCTCTCACAGTGAGTGAGATTACAAAGGTTACATTGGGTAACTTCAGCTACTATTATTCTCTGTGACAATCTTCAGGGCTCACATGAAATGAATCCACTAAATTCTGACTTTGGGGTGGAAGTAAGAGTATTATAGCATTTTTACTCAAAATAGTTTTGTTTCTGTTTTTTAATAAAGCAACTGCATCTTAAAACTTTGTAGCTTTTATTAGAAGATATTAAACAGATTCTTATTAAAACACTGGAGTCATAAAAACCAACTCCACTGGAAGTCCTTTCCATTAATGCCATTCGTTTGATTTGAAATGATAGTTAAATTAGAGGGAAAAAGAAGGCACATTCTTCCTTTCCCTTTGCAGATTGGAGGTCACTGAATTTAAAGATACCTTCAGATGTTTGTCTTCTCCAGGATCAACTCATTAAAAAATTAATACTTTCTTTTAATAAGTTTTTAATCAATCTTTGACTATACTTAGATATATGCTCTGTTTTTAAAACATAATATGGACATATATAACTTATTGGATTTGGACGGCTAAATGGACTTTTCTATGTCTGACTGTATACTAAAATTTAATTTATTCCTTCATTCAAATATTCAGGGTTGGTTTATAAAAGTCACTTAACTGGTGAAAATAAAATATATATATACGTTTTCTATCATTGTTATTATTCCAAATATACTTACAAGAATAAATGTGATTAAGATCACTTTGAGTGTATGGAGATTAGTTTCCCACCTTATCTGGGGTGTAAAAGAGGTGATATTTCACCTTGCTGAATGCATATTTTAATACAATTTTTGTTGGTCTGATGGTGTTTTCCTACATATATAAGTGTAGTTTTAAAAATTCTTAATGATGTATCCACTCAGTATTCAGAAACTTATTGTATTCTGTGAAATGCTATGCATTTTCTTGTTGTTTTACAAATTACATAGAAGTGGACCATTTTATTTAATAATAAGATGTGTACAATTTTTATTTTTCAGACTCGAATGCAGTGATCATGTAAACTAGAGAAAGGAGATGAAAGATAACCTCTGGATATTCTTCTCATGTGATCTTTATTCTGGATGAAGCATTGGGACAGCTGATAGAAGTGTGTCACTGTAAGTATTTTCTAATGAACTTAGAATGTATTTTTTTTGTTTCTGGATAACATCATATGTTGTCAACTTTCACAGAATTTAAGAATAATAGACGTAATATAGTAGCAGTAATGGGCAGAACACTACAAACTCCCAAAATACTAAGTGACAAGAATAGCAACATGGAAAGGGAAAATTATTCCTATTATAGAATCACTTAATTATTGAGTAAATATTTGATATAAATAAAAGCAAAGGATTAAATGATAATTATTTATGATGTCAAAGTGGTCTTTGCTAGAATATACTTAGGAGTATGGCAGTTTTCTGATGAGGAAGTAAAATAATTGTAAAGCTGTGCTGAGAAGAATCATAATCTTACTATGGATAAGAAATGTGATATGAGTTATGGGATTCGAAAATAAGAGAATGAGATGCTTTTACAAGCCAGGCTATTTACATTTTGGTGATGTTTTGGAATGTGTAGAAAAACCAGCAATTATAGCACCAACTTCAATTAATAGAATGTTCAACCTGTATCTAATGGATTTATCAAGTACTCTTTACTTGTGGCATCTATCATTTTATCATACAAAACTGTTGCATTCATAAAGAGAAAAAAAAATCTTGTAAACTGGCCAGAAGACTTCATCTGATCACGCAAACAAGAAATAGGTTTCTCATTTACATTCCGCAGCCCTCTAATGTAATTCAGAGGTAAGTGCTACTACCCTTGGTGAAGAGGTTGAATTTGATAGCCATTTCACTGTTAGACTAAAGATGGCCTATTGTATCTCTTAGATTACAATGTCTTTGATCCTGTGAGTTACAAGGAAACATACAACCTCAGGAGGAAATTCAGACAGAGAAGGTATTTGATAGCAAAGCCTCCAGACAGCTGGAGTATCTTTAGATTTTGAAATCATATGCAGACATCTTAGTTGATAGTCAACCAGAACCCAAGAGTAAAGCATTCAGCTTGGTCATACCTGTGCGGTACAGATGGCTATATATGTTGACTGTCAGCCCAGTAATACATTCAAATATAAATATATATATATATTCAAATATCAAATATGTATTATATTTTGACTTATGAACTTCTTTATTATTTTACTAACCTGGACTTATTAACCAGAAGAATTACTTACATAATGAAAGCTCTTTTTTAAATATCCTGTAACATTTTTCCCCCAAAACTGAATATATAATTTGGAAAACTCTCTGTGAAGGAAACAATCAATATTTTGTTTTGTTTTCATAAAACTGGAGTTATTTTATTTCATAGACTGTAGCAATAACTTACACTTTTCACTTCAAATTTTGAAAATTTTATTTGTAGTAATATTTTACCTACATCTAAAACAGGTGGCATATGTAATTTATATTTTGAATGGACAAATAACGTTTTCTGAAAAAATTGTAAGATGTCTTTGTTTTAGCTGAGTCATAATTTTTCCTCTTTCATAGTCCCATAAAAATATGTATTTGCAATATGGCTAAATAATGAAATTGATTTAAAGCCAAATTAGCACTCAAGACAAAAATCAAAACTACTAAGTACGTTACTTGCCCTACTTAAAAATAAATTGAGAGACAATAATATTCAATATGTCTTTTTCAAAATAATTTCTCTAGGTTAGATTTATAGAGAAATATTCATGAAGGTAAATATTCCTATAAAATAGAGATGATTTTGAATGAAGTGAAATTATTTTTAATTAATATCATTGGTAATTTGAAACAAATGAATTTTTGTGTTACTTAAAACTTAATTTTCTTCTGACATGGATTAAGCCATTTATCAGAACCATGGTGTTAAATACAGATTTGCAGAAATACTTTTCAGTGAAATTTAAGACTATGTGGTATTTGAAACCATCCAGTTCATTTAACTTGCTTAAACAATGTTCACTTTATACAAGTTCCCTTTGATATAATCACTTAAGGGAACATTTTCATATCTATGTACATATGTGTGTGTCTTTTTAAAAAGTAACCATGATTAGAATTATGAGCATACAGATCTTTATTTATACCAAAAAATAACCTGGTGTAAGAAATCCTTTTATTAAGCAAAATGTATCAAGCCCTCTAGTGGTGTTAATATGTATGATATTTCATTATAATGTTTGCTCAAAGAAGGCTTTTTAAATTTTCTTTCCCCATTTGAGTGCAGGAACTTAACATATCTTTGACGTTAGCTTTTTGTAAATTCCAATTTGCTCTGCTTGGCAGATAATTTGTAGAATACTTTAGGTGGTTTTTCTAAGGAAAAAAAAAATCTTAATCTTAGGATTAACCATTTTAAATGCCTAAACTTAGTGAATAAATAAATAGCCTATTAGGAGATAAATAATTATTTTTAGATCAGTAACTGTTATTTTTGTGTCTAAAGATAAAAGACATTATAGTGTTCCATATGCATGATGATAACAATACTTTTTAAAAAGAAATTTTACGTAATTTTCAAACTTAGAAAAAAATCTTCATTTAAATAAACAACACAATGAAGGACAAAAATAGCTAAAAATTTCTTTGTAATTCTTACTGAGATCTTTCAGCCTACCTAAATTCTAAAGGAAGTTAATGGTCTTATTCATACCTAGGGATATTTACACCGAGTTTTTTTTTTAAATATGGGTGTTATTATAGAAGGCACACAATTAGAGAGGAGATTTAGTTGGCAGATCTGCAAATGTGTTTCATTTATTAAGGCATGAGTTTTAGCTTCATGCCAGCAGTATTTGTCTTTCTTTCTTAAAAAAAAAAGTCGAAGTATGAATGTTTGGTGTATATATCTAGGGAAAACTGATGAATATCAAGCAGTAGAAATGGGAAAGTAACAATGAAAAGTTTAAGACACAAAGACGAGTCTCAGTGTGTTGTACTGAACCGAGCATGGAAAATCAACACCAAGACAAAAGTAGGCCAAATTGCAGGGTCTTCATTGCCGGCGACCACAGAGGACTCAGTCTCTCCAACCTGTGGCCCCGGAGGGAGGGTGTCGATACCTGTTATACCTTTTTCCCCGGTAAGGGTATGTGGCGGGGGTGGGGGTGAGGAGCTTCAGACATTTCAAGGGCTAGTAAATTCTGTAAATCACTTTCTGGGTGGAGATGAGGGTGAGGGGCGGGGGTGAGGGTGAAGGGATTCAAACATTTTGGGGATTCCGTAAATCATCTCCTGGGCAGAGAGGAGAGTGTGGGTCTCCAGACATTCCCAGGGCCAGAGGCCACATTGTGGATATATTGTCACTTCGACTATTACTTAAGTGGCTTACAGAAGTCAAGATAAGTCTTAGTTTGCAAATCATCTGGGTTGTAGTAGAAATAACAGATCTTAGTTATTTATTACAGGGCGCAGGGGCCATGATGGAATTAGCTTGGGCTGTTTATTCTAGTCACTGCCGGTAAGTAAAGGCTAGTAATTTTGGCAGTTACTGATAAGGAAGGTATGCAGCCTTTGCAGAGAAAGGCT
>CAUYLG010055176.1:0-46813 GCA_963573385.1 Cacajao melanocephalus | reverse complement strand
GTTTGTGTCCTTTGTAGGGACGTGGATAAATCTGAAAACCATCATTCTCAGCAAACTGACACAAGTAGAGAAAAACAAACACTGCATGTTCTCACTCATAGGTGGGTGTTGAAAAATGAGAACACATGGACACAGGGAGGGGAGCATCACAAACTGGGGTCTGTTGAGGTGGGGTTGGGGGAGGGGCAGCAGGGGGTGGGGAGGTTGGGGAGGGATAACATGGAGAGAGATGCCAGATATAGGTGACGAGGGGATGGAGGCAACAAACTACCTTGTCATGTATGTACCTATGCAACAGTCCTGCATGATCTGCACATGTACCCCAGAACCTAAAGTACAATTCAAAAAAAATAAATAAAATAAAATAAAATAAAATAAAAAGCCATTGCAACTAACAAAGTCAGACTATAAGACCCGATTGCCACTGTGGGAGGCTAAGGCAGGCAGTTAATGAGGTCAAGAGATCGAGACCATCCTGGCCAACATGGTGAAACCTTGTCTCTACTAAAAATACAAAAAAAAAAAAAATTAGCTGGGCATGGTGTTGCATGCCTGTAGTCTCAGCTACTTGGGGGGCTGAGGCAGGAGAATTGCTTGAACCCAGGAGGCGGAGGTTGCAGTGAGCTAAGATCACACCACTGCACTTCGGCCTGGTGACAGAGCAAGACTCGTTCTCAAAAAAAAAAAAAAAGAAGAAAAAAAAGAAAACAGAAAAGACTGACTGTATGGCAAATGAAGAGGGTGGCTTCTCACTTAACAGAGCCAGTGCTAATAACTAAGACCAGGGTGAGAAATTGAAATAGAACCAAAATGCAAGCTGTCATTGGCTGTCATCTAAAAACGCAGTCTATTTCAAACAGATGTTAATATAGCTAGATAATATATAAAACAAAGATATTAGTAATTACTTTGTTCTTAAACACAATCAAGAATCAAGAGTTTTAATAGCTGATAAGTGTAATTTATTATCACATTATAAAATGAACAAACTTTCTTAGAGTCCTTGGTGTGTGTCTCTAGGCTGTATTTCTATATCCTGATTGGGTTTGTAGAATTTTCAGCAGGAATAGGCAACTTGGTGGGGTGAGTATGTGTGACCTGAATGAATGGGTTGTAGATTCAGTTAGAGTCAAGAAGCCTAACTTGTGAGTGCAGTGATGGGGGAGATTATCTTTTGGATGGGGCAGACTCCTTATCAAACACAACCATGACAGTGACCAATAAACCAGGTATAAGAAATCTACCTGGAAAGGACACCATTCATTAAAGATAGCTGATTAGCCCATCCTCTCACTGTTGGCATGTCTTAAGAAAAGCCAAATTAAAGTTATAGGACCATAATATGTAAACTGCCATATCTTTAAAGATTTTTTTTTTTTTGGTAGAGATAGGGTCTCACTGTGTTACTTAGGCTGGTCTCAACCTCCTGGGCTTGAGTGATCCTCCTGCCTCAGCCTCCCAAGTACTGGGATTACATGCATGAGCCACCACATCCAGCCCGGAGTCTTTTTGACTGCAAATCTCTGCTGCCATCCATTATGGGTTGTTAGTAAAATTGATCAGTTGAGTATCTGTGAGGAAAGATGTATTTGACTATATTATTGTAGGAAAGAGCCAATACAATGATAAAAATAGGCTTCAAAATGAGACTGCAGGGCAACACGAAGGTGTGTGAACATTTAGTCTTAGATTTTGTTTCATCACACACAAGGATTATAAGAATTTGACAAATTATCTGAACCTTAAACTGAACTTTTATGTTAGAGCTAAAATTCTGAGTCTGTGGTCTAGGATAGCTATTAACCATCTACAGTTAGGTTTAGAGAGCTTTCCTCTTTTTCCTCAAAGACAGTTTAAGGAGCTTCGTTAATTTTTGCCGTTTATGCTGTTTAGCTTTTTCTTTTTGGAGATCCATCAGAATTCTAACTCTCCACCTCAATGTCGATGTTAAAGTTGTGAAAGATAATATTGTTTTCAAGTTGTGATTATGTATCAGTGTATAATCTATACCATATTGTGTATTTGAACTGTATAAAAGAAAATAATTTCTAGTAGATGGTTCATAGCAAATCTGGATAACGTAATTGAATTTAAATATTCTAAAATGGTGATTATATATGCTTACTTTCAAGTACTTTAAATAGTTGTTAAAATACTTCAACTTTTTTTTTTTTGGATTTTTTTGTTTTTGAGACAGAGTCTCACTGTGACACCCAGGCTGGAGTGCAATGGCACGATCTTGGTTCACTGCAGCCTCTGCCTCCTGGGTTCAAGCAATTCTCCTGCCCCAGCATCCAGAGTAGCTTGGACTACAGGCATGTCACTATACCCGGCTGATTTCTGTATTTTTAGTAGAGACAGGGTTTCACCATATTGGCCAGGCTGGTCTCCAACCCCTGAGCTCAAGTGATCCACCTCCCTTGGCCTCCTAAAGTGCTGGGATTACAGGCATGAGCCACCACACCCAGACTTCAACTTTTATTCTGTATTCTTCTTCACCAAATTTATTAGAATTGGAAAAGTGGAGCAAATAAAATTTTAGAGAAAGATTTACACTTATACGTGTATTTTACACTCCAATAATTGAGTGGTTGTGTTCTTAGGATTTCTTTGAAGATATTTGTTATGCAAATTTATGAATTTTCATTTAGTGAATATACTTTTATAAAATTTCCCTTCTTAGAGATAGTGCTCTGATGTGCTTGAAATGTATTATAATTAAATGTACAGAAAGTACATTTGTTTCTGATGATATTATGTAACTAGTCTATATTTTAGCTAGTCTTTATAATATGTACACTTGTTGCTTGTCCCTTATTTCTATGCTTTCTAGGAATCATGTTTTAGAATGGAATACTAATTTGGAATCCTGCTGTCCTATATTGAGTGTACAATTAAGGGTTACATTCTTTATTAAAGATAACCAACAATTAATTGTTAACATTGAGCAAAAAAGTCATAAACTAGTTGTAACAGCTATAAACCTACATTAATGTAAAATAGCAAACATATTACTGCATACATTGATTATACAAGGTCTCAGTATATAATAAAGTATAGAAGTATGCATAAATACATGTGAGCGAAATAAACATCAGTTATCTTTATTAAGTATTTTTGCTTAGCACTTTAGAAGTCTGGAGGGTGGGAAGTTATGAAGTTTATGGATAGCATTTCTTAAAAAGCTGTCAATGAAAATTTGAATTTATGCCTTCTTTTATCTATTTTTTTTTTTGGAGACAGAGTCTCGCTCTGTCACCAGGCACCAGGCTGGAGTGCAGTGGTGCGATCTCCGCTCACTGCAACCTCTGCCTCCCGGGTTCAAGCAGTTATCCTGTCTCAGCATCCCGAGTATCTGGGGACTACAGGCACGCACCACCATGCCCAGCTAATTTTTATATTTGAGTAGAGACAGGGTTTCATTATATTGGCCAGGATGGTCTTGATCTCTTGACCTTGTGATCCACCCGCCTCGGCCTCCCAAAGTGCTGGGACTACAGGCGTGAGCCACTATGCCTGGCTAATTATTTTTATTTTTCTAGATATTAGGTCACACCATGTTGCCCAGATTGTTTTTGAAATCCTGGGCTCAAGCTGTCCTCTCTCCTTGGCCTCCCAGAATGTTAGGATTATAGGCGTGAGCCACTGCAACTGGCCTTACCCTTACTTTTAAGAACTGATTATATAGGAAATTTATCTTAGACTATATCATGAGAATCATATTGTCCCAGTCTGGGGATAATCAGCTAGGAGACAGTGTTCCAAGCTACCTCACCCAGGAGTTTGGATGGAAGTCTTAGAGGAGAAGAGATTTTGTTCTGGGCAGATACACCAAGAAGTATATAGTAACCTGGCATTGGCCATGCCTTCTGGTCAGAACTGAGCTAAGCCTTCTGCTGGTCCTGCAGTATCTGCAGTGCCATTGCAAAGCAGGACCTCTATACCTTTGGCAGAAGTTCTGGTTCCAGAAGGGGGCAATGTGCAAGACTAGAAAAGGAGGAATAGAAAAAGACGGGATCAGGAGATGGCAGTTCAAAGAAGTAAGTCAAAGCATCTTGTGGAAAAGAACTAGAAATTTTGAAACATAGACTAAAACAAGAACATAGTTGTGGGAAAAAAAACTGATTAGAAATCTAGCAAATAAAGTATAGTCATTGGGAAAAAATAAATAGATGGGATACATTCTAAATTGGACACAGAGAGAATTGCTAAATTAGAAGAGAAGGCTGAGGACTGTATTCAAATTTGTAAAAGAGGTAAGTCAGGAACTACTGTAAGTTTTATATACATCCACACATTCTCTCTCTCTCTCTCTCTCTCTCTCTCTCTCTCTCTCTCTCTCCACCCCCCCTCCCCCCGCCCATCTCTCATTTACTCCCAAGGCAATCCTACTCATTTAATAAATATGTATTGTGCCTACTATATGCCAGTGACTCTGTTATTTATCTATTGCTGTATATCAATTGCTCCAAAATTAGTGGCTCAAAACAACCTACATTATCTCATGCATTTTCTGTGAGTCAGGAATCTGGGAGTGGTTTAGCTGGGTAGTTTTGGCTCAGGGTCTCTAAGGAGGTTGCAGCCAGTTTGTTATCTGGTGCTTCAGTCATCTCAAGGCTTGACTGTGGCTGGTGGATCAGCCTCCAAACTCATGCAGAGGTTGCTACAGTTCCCCTTTAGCTTGTGGCCAGAGGCCTCTGTTCTCTCCACACAGGTCTCTCCATAGGCTGAGTGTCCTCATGACATGGCAGCTGGCTTCTCCTGAAACAAGCTGGGAGAGAGGAAGCCAAGACAGACGCCACAGTCTTTTTATAATGGTATTATTCAGGAGAGTTGAGTTCCAAAACTGAACCCATAGGAGATAAAGATATTTATTATAAGGAATTGACTGACATGGTGATGAGGCTGGTGAGTCTCAAAATCTACAGAGATGGACGAATTGGCAAACGGGAGACCCAGGGGAGCTGATAGTATAGTTCTAGTCTGACAGGTAGCTGGCTTAAGACCCAGGAAGAGCTGATGTTTCAGTTTACATCCAAATTCAGGAAGAAACCAGTGTCCCAGTTTGAAGGCCATCAGACGTTGGTTTCTTCCTGAATTTGGAAGAATTCTTATTTGAGGGAGGGTCAGCCTGTTTGTTCTATTCAGTCCTTTAACTGATTGGATGAGGCCCACCCACATTAGGTAGGGCAATGTGCTTTATTCAGTCTACTGATTTAAGTGTTAATCTCCCCAAAACAACCTCACAGAAACACCCAGAATTATGTTTAACTAAATATCTGGGCACCCCATGGCCTAGTAAGGTTGACACAGAAAATAAACCATCATAAATGTAATATTGAAAGTGACCTGGCATCACCTCTGCAATATACTGTTTTTTTAAAAGTGAGTTGTTAAGTTAAGCCCAGTCTCTGAAAGGGAGAGGTATAAGCTCTATCTCTGGAAGGAAAGCATGTAGAATACTATGTGGACATATTTTTCAAACCACTGTAAGCACTGGTACTTAGGAGACTCCAGTGTTCACTGAAGAGAAGTTACTGAAGAAAAAAATGGAAGGAATGGTAGAAAAGTAATATTTGAAGAGAGAATTGTTATGAATCTTCATCTTTCATGAAGAGAGATATTAGTCTTCAAATCAAAATGGGCACTTGGGGTTTTAAACAAAGTAAATGAAAATAATTTTTTAGACAGACTGCAATGAAATTGCAGGGCATAAAAAATAAAGGGACAAGAGCTATCAGAGAGAAAAGATACATACCTGCAGAGGAAAACAATTAGATTGACAATAGACTTCTTATCAAGTAAGATAAGCAATGGGGTAATGTTTTCAAAGTGTTGAAAGAAGGTAACTGTGAGCTTAAGATTCTAAGTATAGCTAAAGTTTCACTCAAGATTGAGGGCAGATCTCAAATATGTACAATAAAATTTATTTTTTAAAAAGATTGAGGGTAAATATTAAACTAAGTTATTTAACTTCCTGTCACTCAGATTCCCCATTTATGACAATAGGATAGGTAAATAATGATATTTACCTTACAGGTTGTTAACTGTTCCGTTCACTGTTACATCCCAAGTGCCTAAACAGTGCCTGACACAGAGTAGGCATGCAGTACTATTCATTAAATGAATGGATGAGCGAATAGGATTGTTGTGAGGATTTATATATATAAAGACTTTATAGCAATGGCTGACATGTTAATAAGTACTCAATAAATGTTTGTTGTTAAGATTTTATCACCCACAGACACTCACTAAAAGAATGATTAAAAATATTTCTCAACAAAAGGAAAAATTCTATAAGGAAATATCAGATATAAAAAACAATTATGACACAGAAATGGATAAAATGCCGTGAATACAAAAATGTAGTGAGATGAAGACAAAATATTAAGAGTTGATAAATTGAGTGGTAGCTACATGATTATGGGTATTATTTTGGAACCCTGTACTTATTTGTATATTTGAAATTATTCATAGTAAATAATTTAAAAATAAATTACCAAACAAGTTTCATTAAAAATTAGTGGACCAGAGCTGTATGTATCTATATGGACAGATCCTTCACCCTGAGGAAGAAGATGCAGAAGTATACACACATTGTAATACCATTTATATAGAAACCATGTAGAACAATATTATGTGCTACTTATGGATACATAATGTATTATAAAATTATATATTTCCAAGCATGTTTTAAACACCAAGTTATGATAAAGATTACCTCTGAGGAAGTATGTGAATGGATGGAGGCATACAAGAATGTAGCCAGATAAGCAAAGAAGGTCAAAATGTTAAGAGTTGATAAAACTGACTGGTGGTTACATGCGTGTTATATTAGAACCTATACTTGTTTGTGTATTTGAGATTCTTCTTAGTAAGTAATTTAAATTACCAAATAATTTCTGTGAATTATATGTATGTGTGTATTTATCTGTATGTATGTGTATATTTTTTTAATTTAAATTTTCTTACCAATAATAATATATGAGATTCTTTTTAAAAATTCTAATATTCTCTGGATCTTACTTATGGAAAAATCTTATAAAACAACCTTTTAATATGGATATGGTCCTGTAAAAAACAAAAAACAAAAAAAAACAAAAAAAAACCATGAATGTCATGTTCCTATCTGTTAATAAGTTAAAATGGCTAAGTATTGTGAATAACCTGAAAATTAATTTATTTTTATGCACCCTTTTTAATGTTAATATTCTGAGAGCTACATGGGATTGTCTTGTAAATGTTATGTTGAAACTTAAGTATAAAATCAATATAAACTTTTTTATTTAAATTCAAAGAAATGCCCAACAATGAAATAATTAGACTTAAGTATAATAGCCCTCTGTGGCCTATTATAACTATTATTATTTTTGCTTTAAGTAATCTTATTTCATGTCAAATATTTTATTACTTTACTTTCTCAGTGAGAATTTTATCTGGGATTTGGCCAAATGTTTTGCATTTTCATTGACACATTCTTCACCTCTCCCTCAACTGATATTTTTTAGTTTCTGAACACATGGAACAGATTTTTACAGAAGTTGTATAATATCTTAATTTTTAAATATATTAAAATATGTATTTTTCCATATAAGTTTGAGTAGTTTTCTCCTTAATTTATAAAAGAAAAATTAGAAATTTGAATATTTTGCATTATTTTGTTTTTCACAATTTTTTATAGCAGACATGTCATGAAATTAGAACTTTAAAAAAATATTTTAGGGTGCCACGATCCATGATTATGCAGCAGTCTTTGGATTTCTTTAGTGGTGAGACCGCGTTCATTGCACAGGACAGATGGGCTTAAATGGCATGAACATGACTAGAAAGTGCGTGTTATATATGTTTCAGTCAGCATGTTGCTACTGACAGGTGCTCAATGGTTGTTGGTATCCTTGTCAGCAAAGAGAATCCTTTGACATTAAAGTCACCAGCTCCTTCCTGATTTGTGGTGACTCTATTGGCAGTTCCATCAGGCTGCGGCTGTTGAATGAATGTCAGAGCTGCAGCTGTTCTTCAGTAGTGTCACCAGCCTGCTGTGGGTTTTTTGTCTTTTTGTTTTTTTTGTTGTTTTTGTTTTTGGAGGGAGGAGTGGTTTAGCTCGTCTTGTTCAGTCTTAGCTAGACTTTCAAACTGCTTACCTTTAGGAAATGAGCCAAGAGGTCATAGGGAATATAGGTATCTTTAGGGTATGCAAAACCATATACAAAGTGAAGACTTACATGGAGACTAGTAATGATTACCTTGACTCCAATCAATGGTGGAGCCTCTGGGGACTCATTAAATGGCATTTGTGGACTCTGTAACCTAGCTTTTGAGCTGCATTTCAGGAAAAGCAGTGACAGCCTTTAATGTCTAATTGACCTCTTCTCTTTGTTTCACTTTCATTCACTTTCCGTATTTGCCTCTGATGTGGTCCCTAATGGCAGCAAACAGCACTGCTCAGCATTTTGAACTTCTGTTCAGAGCTTCAGCACCTCAGTTTGGGCAGTTGTGTCATGGTAAGTATTTAAGAATTCTTTACACTACCCAATTACTTGTTCTCTTTTTCTTCCTGTGGGTGAAATTTATCCTGACTCACCCTACCCCACACACACCCACAGTTTTTCAGATTTATGGTTCTCTTCTTTGTCCCTTGCTTTCAAACATGTTTCTTAAATTGGAAAGTATGTCTCTGAAACACTGACATTATTTATCCAGGAGAGCAAAGAAAGAAGTATAGTGTGGTGGAATATAATATAGTTCTGCCCCAAACCAGATGTTGTCTCTGACAAACTATTCACCTCTCGAGGTTTCTTCACAAAATAAGATGTTAGTCATACCCAAATGCCAATAGTTTAGTAAGTTTTTCACTGAGCTAATTTTAGCTTTTAAATTCTGAGATAATTTTCTTGAAATTTTAATGATAATAGATAGATTTATTTAATCAGTTTGTTTTTGTGTTTGTTTTACCGTCCTTACTGGTCAAAACAGAAAGATTAGCACCCTATGTTGGAACCGTTTTTGTGTATGTGTGGAAATTTGACTGGTCTGTGAAATCTAAAAGCCTAGGGACTCTTGGACTAGATAAGCTTTAAAGTCCTTCCAGATTTGAAATACGATTTTATGTGTCCTTGAAAGAGCTCATGGGAAGAGTTAAATCTTTTAATCTAAACCACATAATTACATAGCTTTTAAATAATACCGAGGTGTAAAGGACAATAGAAATCTTGTGTGGAGAAGGTGTGCATGTGCATGTGTGTGTTTGTGTGCACACTACCGTAAGTGAATCTTCTAGTATAACTGACTGGAAGAATTCATTCCTTCTCACTTCCTCACCTGCTCCCTAGAACGATGTAGGTTTAGGAGATCCCCAGAGCATTCCAGTTTTGCCTTGCGTTCACTTAGTAGGAAGACTTGAATAAGCAAAATGATTTTAAAATTCTAGAAACGTTCTGGTATGCTAGATTTAGAATCAATAGACAGGGTCCCTTACCTAAAATAAGTCCCATTTGAACACCTAGCTCAGTGTGGCTTCAGGAATGCCCCAAGATTTGTCAGTGTAGACTAAGTAGGCCTTTTATGATGACATGTTTATCTCCATGTCCCCATGGTCTTTGAAATCTTGTGGTTAGATTTTATTAAACCCTAAGTGTGGGATTAGCCCATCCCGGTCTCTAGAAACAGTCTTGGGAGTCCGCTAGATTTTCCTCACTTCTGGTCAAATTCTTACCATAGTAAGCCATTTGATAGACTTCTGTGGGTTTCTCTAGTGACTCTTCTAGATGGGCCCAGTGACACTTTGATGGCAGTTCCTGTCACAACACACTAACTAGCCAGTTACTGCCACTTGGATTTGCCTGCCCACTTTAGATTGGTAAGGACCCTGTTTAACTTCACTTAGATGTACCTTATTCTGCTTGTTATTTACCTCCGCTTAAACTGGAGCAACATTTAGAGCCTACCAGATGCCACATCAGGGAGATCTTATATACCTGCCAAAGTATATTAGCCATATATAAAATGGAAGAAAGTAGGTCCTGTCACAAGTAGCAGCAGCAAGGTTGAAATGGTGGGCATAAAAGAATAACACATAATCCTTTAATTTTTCATGAGAGACTGAAAACTTCAAACTGCTTTGGGATTTAATTCATTAACATCTTCTGTCTGGAGTTCTCTTAAACAGATTTTTAAATAAATGATTATTCTTGGCTGTTTTATGAAACAGTGGTAGATCTGTGAGATGAGTGGGCAGATCTGTATTAACAAAGATGTGTATTTGTTGACATGGAAGCAAAACAATAGGAGATAATTAAGAATCTGACTTATTCTAAATAGTTTGCATGTCTGAGCATAACACATATTGGAATTGTTTGATTTCCAGATTGAAGACTATGATGTGATAGCTAGCATGATAGGAGCCAAGTGTAAAAAACTCCAGACCCTGGATCTATGGAGATGTAAGAATATTACTGAGAATGGAATAGCAGAACTGGCTTCTGGGTGTCCACTTCTGGAGGAACTTGACCTGGGTTGGTGCCCAACTCTGCAGAGCAGCACTGGGTGCTTCACCAGACTGGCACGCCAGCTCCCAAACTTGCAAAAACTCTTTCTTACAGCTAACAGATCTGTGTGTGACACAGACATTGAAGAATTGGCATGTAATTGTACAAGGTTACAGCAGCTGGACATATTAGGTAAGGATACAATATACAAATTTGTTTTAAATGCCTATCTCCTTGACATAAAAGCTGATCTCAGACTTTTTATAAGGAAAAAGAAAATTTTTGGATACAGTAAAAATTTCGTCCTGATAAGACTGCTTGGTTTGATAGAAAATGCAAGATAGATCTGTTAATATAGGGAATAATTATACATATACTTTAATAAAATAAGACAATAACAATTTTATAGTTGAACCTATCAAAAACTCTAAATAACCGTTAATTCTTGGTCTAGTTGGAAGGGTGAAAATTTACATAAGCTGTGCTATTTTTATTAAGGAGAGAAAAGAAATACATTTGATAATGAATGCTAGTTTTTTTTAAGTTTCTTAATTATTGATTAAGAAATATCATGAAATCTTTATCCCTGATAATTCTAGCATTTAGGAATAGTTCTACGCCAGGCAGATCTATTTAAACTCTTTTCCAGCTCTGGTATTTCTTGGATCCTTACTGCCTTCATCAGAAAGGAGCCTATGTAATTTTGTTACTTCTTACTTTTAGCCAGGGGTGCTAGCAGTGTCACAGTAGTTATCATTGTCCACACAATTGGTACTTTGTGAACTCACATCACACTTGCACATTTTACATCAAGTGCATGGTGAAAATCATTTGGAACTGGGGTGACAGAAATAGGAAAGTCTGGAGGAGCTGATTTGAAGGGGTAGGAGGTAGGAATGAAGATAGTGGGTAGGATATTGGCAAGATTCAGGTCCTAGATGCTAAATTGTCTGGGAAAATTCAGTTTTTACTTTTTTAACAGAACCATTTCAATACGAAGTCTTGTTTGAAAAATAAGTGATTTTAATTTATAAAGGATTATTTAATTCATTGCAAATAATAAATCATGAATGGATTCATTGTTAGCACATTATATAAATGTTATACTTAAGTTGTTTTTTTTTTTTCCTTAAATAGGAACAAGAATGGTAAGTCCAGCATCCTTAAGAAAACTCCTGGAATCTTGTAAAGATCTTTCCTTACTTGATGTGTCCTTCTGTTCACAGATTGATAACAGAGCTGTGCTAGAACTGAATGCAAGTTTTCCAAAAGTGTTCATAAAAAAGAGCTTTACTCAGTGACTTAATATACATTTTGTAATAAAATTAATGTGCTTTGGTGGGGTTTTATTTTGGGATTGGCTTTGGGTTTTGCTTTTAGTTGTTTTAATGGTAAGAATTAAGACATTTGTAGATTTTAAAGAAAAATATGAAATTGTTCATTAAATCAAGTAAAAATTTGCACAAATGTTTTCATAAAATATTGCAAGCACTTTTCTTCAAGAATATATGAGTGGATGATATTATTTTTACCTTATATTAATCAGTGATATTATGCTTTATTCAGTAATTAATGTGATTGATAGAAAAATAACATGGAGACATGCTAACTTATTTTTAAAGGAACACTGAGCAATAAAGTATCATGGTATTTATGCAAAAAAAATTAATTTTTTACACCTGCATGTAAAGATGTCTTATTAAGCCTGTGACCTGGCAAGTGTTTTGTTTGGTATGTACGAAATGGTCAGAGCTAGTTAGAGAAAGAGACATGCTTTTCCAGCTGTTTGGTTATTTCTCTGGATTAACTGTTCAACTGGAAAATTTGTAGGTTTTCTAGCCAGGTGTAGTGACACACACCTGTAGTCCTAGCTGCACAGGAGGCGGAGGCAGGAGGATCACTTGAGATGGGATTTTGAGACTCTAGTGTACTTACGATTGCACCTGTGAACAGTCAGTGCACTTCAACCTGGGCAATGTAGCAGGTCCCTTTCTCTTAAAAAAATTAAATTGTAGAGTTTCCACTTTTCTTCTGATATATTTGTCTATTTCACTACTGGATAATGCCAATATAAAAATATGGGTATAATCAAGAATAAGAGGTAAACTACTAAGTAAAAAAGCTTTCCAACTGTTAGGAGCAGATGCCTTAATATTTTGCCAGAGGTAAAGTTTTGAGGTTTTTGGATTATATGTGGATTTTCCTTATATATAATAAAGAATCATAAATGTAGGGAGATACATACATATATATATATATATATATATATACACACACACACACACACACACACACACACACATATACATACACACACATACACACACACACACACACACACACACACACACACAATGATTTTTCCTGTTCTCTGTCACCCTAAATATTAGAAATCAACTCTGCGTGGGGGAAGCAGGGGGGACAAAAAATTAAAAACACATTGTTTTGTTAAAAAATGAATTCTGCTACTGAGACAGATACTATTTTGTGTCATGAAAAGACACAGCTGTTTTGAACAGAAAACTAATATTAACTGTGTAGTATAACAAAATTCATTGTCCTACCCAGTGCAAAATGGTTATATTCCAACATCCACACACCCTAGAGTGATCCTGTAGAACTGTGCCAGTACAGTAACCACTAATGTTATGTGACTATTTTATTAATTTTAACTGAATTCAAGTAAGAATTTACTTTTTTAGCTGTACTAGCTACATGTCAAGTGTTCAGTAGTCACATGAGGATAATACTTCCTTTGTGTCTGGCACTGCTTTTTGTGCTTTGCATTTACTAATTCAGTTCTCACACCAACCCTATAAGATAAATGTCATTACTTACCCCCATTTACAGATGAAGAAACTGAGGCAAAGATAGAAGAATTTGAAGAATTTACTCATGATCATATAACTGCTAGTGGCAGAGCCAATATATAAATCCAGGCCATCTGGCTTCTGAAGCAGTGCGTTCAACCTGTGCTTTTAAGTGTCCAGGGTAGCTTCTGGCTCTATCTAGGGTAGAGATCAGGAAACTTTTTCTATAAAGGGACAGATAGTAAATATTTTAGGCCTTGTGGGCTAAGAGGTAAAACTGAGATTGTTATGTAGGTACTTAAATAACTAGAGAGAAAATTTGCACAAAAAATTTATTGACAAAATTCAAAACAATAATTGACAATTTTTTTTTTGTAATTCGGGTTTACTAATGAAAATAATTAAATATTTGGTGGGGAGGATAACATTTCATTTAACTGAGGTTCAGAGTTAATGTTTCCTGTCATCAAAGTTGATTACAAGTACTCATTTGTTAATGCTGATCTTTAATAAGATTTTATGTATTTTACTTTTGAAAATTTCTTACATATAGGTGTTGTCAAATACTTATATTAATCCATGAGAATATGATTTTTGTTGAGCATATTCATCACTTGGAAGGTTACTTCTTGATATTTTCCTTTTAGCATGTTATTACATTGCAGCTTAGTCACTTCCAAAGATTAGGTGGAAGCTCCTCAATTGTACTGTTAGATCAATTTTTAAAAAATGGAAATTTCCTTTGCACTTGCAAACTCCAAAAAGCACTGTGGGAACTATAGTGTGAACTACAAATTTGTGTGAGAATGGAGATCCTGCTTCTTTGTCTTACCTTTTGACAGCACAGGAAATGTGTAAAGCAGCTTGTCGTTATTTGTAATTCAAACAATGTTGTCTTCAAAATGACTTAAATATGTTTCACATGTAAACACTTGTTTTGCCTTGTAATTTTGCTTGAATTCATTTCAAAATGTTATTAAGTCTTGAGCAAAAGCTAAATTCCAAAGCCATTCAGTGTTCCTTAACAGTGGTTGAGGACATGCCTTCTTTTTCAGAAAAATGTCGGTATTAGCCTTGAACTCAAAAGCTCACAATAGAACCAACACTATTATGCCAATGTGGTTGGGCAAATCAGAATATTCATCTTCTGTATCTGACAAAAGATAAGTGAACCATTGATGTTTAATCTGTCAGAAACTATGTGAGCAAATGAAGTTCACCATTGATGCTACTAGTTCAGTAATACAAAATTGAGTCAACTGTATCCCACAAAGTACCTGCTGATGAATAATATAGTAAATAACCGTAGATTTTAAATATATTCTTATCTATTCACAGGCTTTATAAATTTGACAGTCTTTTTGCTTCACACATTTTTAACACCACCAGTTGTAACACATCTTAGCAGATTCTACTTCAGGTTGCATGAAATTTGTGTTTTCTTCTTAGAAAGTATTTATGCTTGTAATTGTTCCACACAGATAATTTATAAACACTAATTTCAGTCACTTCAACATTGGCATGGACTTATCAGATAAGCAGTAAAGGCAGTGTCAGTAATATCTGTTTACTCATCAAGAGCCAAGGAAAAGCATTCAGGGTCATTTGCCTTGTTTTTTATTGACTGTTGATGTTGTTCCCAGTGTTCTCAATTTAAGCAACCATTCTTGCCAAAAGGCTAATTTAGTAGTCTTCACCAAGTTACCTTTGGACACATTTCTTCAGCTGATGCAACCAAACACAATTTAGTCATTATTAGTTGAATGTTTTCCTTGCTGGGTTAACAACTGAGTCACTTTGGCTACAGCTTTATTTTCATTTTTGATTTTTATAAATTTTGTAATAAGATCATATTTTAAATGTTCTAGTTTTTCTGACAATTACATTGATGAGTGTTTAGTCTGGTAATTCCAGCATATGTAGTATTTTTTTTTTTTGAGACAGAGTCTCATTCTGTTGCCCAGGCTGCAGTGCAGTGGCACGATCTCAGCGCACAGCATCCTCCGCACCCCAGGTTCAAGTGATTCTCCCACCTCAGCCTCCCAAGTAGCTGAGATTAAAGGCACACGCATTAATGCCTGACTAATTTTTGTGATTTTAGTAGAGATAAGGTTTCACCATGTTGTCCAGGCTGGTCTTGAACTCCTGACCTCAAGTGATCCACCCACCACGGCCTCCCAAAGTGCTAGGGTTACAGGCATGACCCACTGCAGCCGGCCACCCTGTAGTATTCTTTAAGAACAGCTGTACTGACATTGCATATTAAACATCATACTCTGACATCTAACTTGATTTTTTAAAAATCCATATACTACTGTGCCTTAAAAATGTCACTTCAAGTCTACTTTTCTTTTTTTCTCTTGTTTTGATGTTATGGATAAACACTAGTAATAAAAAGTTTAAAAATATCGTGGTATGACAATATGTGTGGCACTCAAAATGCTGGTAACTGTATTACTGCAATTTGTAGTGTGCCAAGTAGCAGTGCACAATGATGACAGCACCACATAAGTCTCTGTTGCAAGTATTCAACTCTGCCATTGTAATGTGAAAGCAATCATAGACAATACCTAAATGAATGAATGTGGCCATGTTCCAGTAAAATTTTATTTATGAGCACTGAAAGTTTAATTTCACATAATTTTCATGTGTTACAAAATACTACTCTGTTAGCCATTAGACTTTTTCAGCAATTAGAAAACGTAAAACTATACTTAGGAGCTGGCTGGATTTGACTTGTGGACCAAATTTGTGACCTCTACACCACAGTATTCTGGAGTCAGTTAATCCACGTTTGCCCATTCTTAATTTTATAAGCCGCATTCAAACCTGTTCTCAGCTGTTATCTTTCTCATTTTGCCATTTAGATTTAAAAATGAAGAACAGTGTTTTGTTAGAAAAAAACAGAGTGTTTACTATAACAAGATAGATATGTAGACAAGAAAGATATTTATGTAGACTCTCTGTTCATTAAATTTTGAAGCCCGATGACGCATTGTTAGCTTTGACAACTGACTTAAATTTTTGTGTAATTATTTATCTTTGCATTTTGCTCAGGTAAATTATCTTCCCAGAGTCTAGAAATAAAGATATCCCTGATCCTGTTTGAGAGCAGAGTTAAATAATCCTCTCAGTGTAAATTGCTTTGAAATAAGATCTTCGAAATACAAAATGCAGACAATTAATATTCAGGTGCTTAGTTTTGAGCCAATACATAGCAAAGAAAAACTAATTTCTCTGTGTCAGTATTTTTATTTTTTGGCATTTCCCAGGAATTAAGACTAAAAACTCATATGTGCAAGTGTAATGACACTAACCAAAGAGTCAGTAAAAATTACATTTGCCTACTATGTGTGTGTATCACATATTTGAGACAGGGTCTCACTGTTGCCCCAGGCTGGAGTACAGTGGCATGATCTCAGCTTATTGCAGCCTCAATCTTCCAGGCTCAAGCGATCCTCCCACCTCAGCCTCCTAAGTACCCGGGACTACAGGTACCACCACGCTTGGCTAATTTTTCATTTTTCATGGAGACACAGTTTTGCCATGTTGCCTATGTTGGTCTTGAACTCCTGGGCTCAAGTGATCTCCCACCTTGGCCTTCCAAAGTGTGGGATTACGTGTGTAAGCCACTACATCTGGCCCATGTATGTTAATAGTGAATGTTCGGATTTTCATCTGTTACTTTCAGCTATTAAAGGATACCTATTACAGACACAGTAATTTTCATTTTTAAAGTCATTTATGCACATTTATCAGTGTTGTGTCTGCTTTTCTCCCTTTAGCACATTTGATATGGATACTTGAGAGAAACTTTTTAACTACCCTTAAAATCTTGTCAGTGACCATTAACTGCCAATCATCACCTCATTTGCTTATTGAAAACATATTACTAGAAACCTAGGCTGTGAGTATAAATCCATAGCTGTTTGAATCATTTTTTGGCAATAGCTCACATTCTGTTAAGAGTCATTTGCTTTAATCAGAGATCTGATTTGTCATTTTTTTATAAGTAGGGATGGGGCCAAGATTATTTCTTTGGCACAGTAGTAAGTGTACTCAAGATCTTTGCCTGTAAGCTGGAATATTTGGCTTAAATTTTATACATATAAATAGTGTTAAAGGTATATTTGACTACATTTTGAAAGGAAAAAGGAAGTCCTGTCAAAATTGATATTTAGGGATATTTTAATCCAAGTATTTTGTAAAGTAACAGTGTATTATAAAAATTTTAAGGAAAAAAATTTAAAAGCAAAAACAGTCATATGATCAGATAAATAGAATACACCAAAGATAAAACAAGTCTCTGTTACAAATGAAGTCTGTACAGACAACTGAGATATTTTAATTTTATTTACATAAAAATGCCGTTCAATGTCTAATGATTTCTGTTGTTTGTATTCTGTATTTTAGAGTAATAAAATAAGTTTGAGTATCTCATTAGTTCACTTTCAAAACTTATCATTTCAGGACACTGCTGGATATAATGGAAGGTTTGGGTAAATAGGTTTGTGTCACAGCCCCTATGAAATTATCAGCCTAGATGAGGAGCCGCTTAACAATCCATCCACATGCTGTGAAATGACATCAACTTGGGTGCATTTTAAACCCTCAAATTATAGGAGTTTGCAGCTAAAGTCTAAACTGAGTTCACACTGTTATTTATTTCTACCTTCTCAATCATTCCTCCAAATTAAGATTTACTTAAAAGTTTGATTTCTACTTAAACCAAAATTTGATACAGTATTTTCCTCCTTTTACTTAGGAAGTATCATGTGTTTGCCTTTTGTAGAAACCAATCCCTTCATTACTATATTTCTTCAGTTGTTTCACAGTTCTTAGGCCCAAACTACTTTTGGTGAGCTAGGACGGAATGAATGACATGAGGTAAAACATTCATCCATCTGTTTAGTCAATATATATTGACAACAAAAATATATTGATAGCTTTGTGCTAGGCACAGACTGAGGTAAGGGTGCTGGATATAGAAAAGGCATATAAACAACCTCAGAGCACTCTCTCCCTCTTTCTCTTCTTTTTTCTGTCTCTCTTACATTCTTTTTTTTCTTTCTTTCACTCTTTCTTTCTTTTCTCTCTTTTTCTAAAAAAAAAAAAAAAAGAACAACCTCAGAACAATTTCCCAAAATGGTTATGTATCAAGACAAAAAGGTTTCTTTACTGCTGAACTTCAGGGACTTTAAAATGTTAACGGACACTGTGAAGGTGAGTTAAGATTTGTACTGTTTTCCCAGACTTCTATGAATACCTGTCAAGTTATCTTAAAAACTAGTTTTTCAGAACAGTTTGGAGAATGCCACTGACAGCATTATAGGATGTGTTATGAAAAGTATTCACTAAGGTCACTTTTAACCTACTTGCTAAAGATTAGGTTATGCATTGTAATTTTGTTTCTTTTAAAAGGATTTTTTATTTATGAAGAAGAATCTTTGGAAGTTAATACTTTGGTGATGTGATTTTAAAAATATTTTTGAGCATGGTTACTTTTTATTTTGGCCTATAATTTCTAAGTCCGGTTTTTAATTAATGTATTAAATTTTTGGAATATTCATTTAGTATCCTAAAATTCTGTGATATACAAATCATAGTTGTAACTGGGAATACCTTAAGGGACTGCTGTTACATCTGATGATTTTAATATTAATGTTTGTATGTAGGATTTCACTGTCAAGTTGCTTTAATATATGTTGTGCTAGTCCGTAAACTATTTTAACCATCCATTGTAGAGTAATAGAAAAAAGTAGAAATTTTAGATTAACTCCTGATAAGTGACTATTTTAAAAATGTTTAATATGTAACCTTTTAAAAAAAAGTATAGTAAAAATTCACTACTAGCATCTGTTTTGGTAAAGTCTGAGAATGAAGGAAACGGGTAGTTTATCATGAGAATCATTTCTTTACAAATAAATACTTTAAATGTGAACCCTGTTATATGTATAGTCATACATATATATACACACATACATACACTTATTTCAGCTTCTCCAGGAAATATGTGTTAATTTTGTTAAACTTTTTTTTAGTGGGAAGTTACATTTCTGCAACGCTTTCTATAGAATATTTATAAATTACTGCTAAGATTACAACAACCAAGGCAATAGAATTGTTAATACTAACACAAATTCTGACACACCATTGTTCTTATTTGATATATTTTTGCTGACAGATACTCCAAATAAAGAATCAATATTGTTAAAGCCCTAGTAACTTTGTTGGAAAGTCCTAAAAATAACTCCATTCATTAAAACCTAAAATAAATGTTCTTAAGTCCTAATAACTGGAAATATTTGTCAAATTGAAAGAATTTACAATGTGTATCCGTAGCATTATGTTATCCTCACTGTCAGCAAGATATGTCTGGACATGTGCACAGAAAAGAGAAACACTTAGATTGAGGACTGTTTTTGCCTCTGTCTTTCAAAATGCCTTCCGCTTTACCATCTATATACACTCCTTGCAAAATCAAGAGTCTTAGTCATTTCCTGCCCTAGGTCCATCTGTTTTACCAGGGCCTAGAGTATGAAGGGAAAGTGCTCCTGAAGCATCATAAGGCCACATTCCTCGGTGCCTTCAGCCCTTCTGAACCTGTGCAGCAAGCCACTAGCTTCAGTTCTCTGTAGCCTTAAATCTCCCCTCATAAACCATCTGGGCTATTTTTAAAAATATTTTAAACATGAATAAAGAAGGTGAATTTCTTAAGCCTAATGGTATGCTGATAAGTTAGTGACCAACTCTTGGGAGGAAAAACAAAGCCCCAATTTGTAGTGGTTCCCAATTTTCGTCATGTAATACTCCCATCTGGCTGATTTCAAGTTATCAACGTGAAGTCACTTAATGCTGAGTTGGAATGAGACGCACATATTTTGCTCTTTTGAGATGATATGAACTGACTCCAGATCCCGCTGCCAGATAAAGTTATTAAACATTGATCCCATAATTTCTGAAAAATAGGCATAAAAAGCTATAGCTAGCTTTCCCCCAGAGGTGGTATTATGTGTAGTTAAATGGTCCTTCAAAATCTATGAAATTCCTATTTGCCATCAAATACAAGAATAAAATTAAAAACTTATTCTAAAGAAATATTTCAATAATCATGTAGGAAAATTAGGTATATTAAGAAAAGCTTTGAAAAACTTTATAAGAAGCAAATTATTTTGCTGATGTAAAACTGACATAAATCATATAAATTGATGAGAGCATTATGTGTTTATGGGATTATAATTTTTTTTAGAGTTCCCCTGTATTTCCATGACTTTGAAAATTATATCCCCAGATAAATTGTGGCATTTCCTTTCTGCATGTTGGTGCAATTTTACATGATAAAATTGTCATGTAGATTCATTACACCTGTTTTCCAAACACAAATGACCATAATTCAAATATGTATGTATCATATACCAAGCTGTAAACTATATGAAACATTCTATCACTAATGTATTTGAGGGCACAGTAATAAGGTATTTACCCATTTTTATAACAAAGCTTCTTGGTCTGAAAACCTCAGAATTTTTACTTGTGATATCTTGCGGCTTCAGGTACCAGATTTTTGATCCAGATTTGGGAGCATGTATGTATTAGCTTTTACTAGAGTACAATGGGCAACAAACCACATCAACCGTTTCAGTAGCTTTCAACAACAAATCTTTTTCACTTGTGTGGCTTGCTGGCTACTGTGGCTACTGTTAGTTGCTGTGGCTGCACTTCATGATGTGATTCAGGTTCAGGTTTATTCTATTCAGGCCCCACGCTGAAAGAGAAGGCCCTACCTGGGATATGCCCTTCTAGTGGCCAAGGGCACTAAAGCAAGAGAACTGGCAGCATTGTGAAATGCATGGAAAAGCTCATCAAGTCTGTTTGCATTGTGTTGACCAAGCAAGTCATGGGGCTAAACCCAGTCATTGGTCAGCAAAGCTATTCTTCCTATAGGGAGCCATTGTAAGCCACATCCAAAAGTTTTGGGAACAAATAACTCTGAATAATAATACCCGAGGTATCACAATGTACTACAAATATTTCAGCTCTCTGTAAGTAGCCAAAATATCTCAAAATAATATAAAAGGAAATAACATCTTAATTTTTAAAAAAAGGCATAATATTGAATACATCGGTTTAGGTACAGAATTTTTAAAAAGATCCTCAATCTTTGTAAGATTTTCCCAAATAATCACCTAATTCCATGGGAAATAAAAAATAGGATAAACTAATAGAAATGTTTCTGAAACAAGAGTCATGAAAAATTCATAATCAACTGTGCTACCTATTGACTATTTAACTTTGGGTCTCAACTTCTACATCTGTAAACTAAGAAAGTTGTTCCAAAAGCTTTCTAAAGTCATTCTCAGTATAAAGGTCTCATTCTAATGCTTTTTTTTATTGTCACCTAATTAACAAAGCTTATCCTTCTGCAATTTTTATTATAGTTTAACTCCATTTTTCTTAGAATTATGGCAGAGCACTAAAACTTTAATTTTCTTTTATTCATATCCCTCTTATTCAGAAATGGATTTGAGATAAACTAATAGGAAAAGATCTTCCTTGTTTTTACTTAGTATTCAAATGGTACAACCTAGCCTTTTTTTTTCTTTTTTTTTTTTTTAAATTTAAGAACCAACCATATTTTTCTCAGCTTGTTGTTGACTTTTAGTTCTGGGATACATGTGCAGAAGGTGCAGGTTTGTTACATAGGTATACATGTGCCATGGTGGTTTGCTGCACCCATCAACCCATCATCAACATTAGGTATTTCTTTTGTTATTCATTCCCTAGCCCTCCACCTACCGACAGGCCCCAGTGTGTGATGTTCCTCTCCCTGTGTCCATGTGTTCTCATTGTTCAACTCTCACTTATAAGTGAGAACGTGCAGTGTTTGGTTTTCTGTTCTTGTGTTAGTTTGCTGAGAATGATGGTTTCTAGCTTCATCCATGTACCTGCAAAGGATATGAACTCACCCTTTTTATGGCTGCATAGTATTCCATGCTGTATATGTGCCACATTTTTTTAATCCAGTTTATCCTTGGTGAGCATTTGGGTTGGTTCCAAGTCTTTGCTATTGTGAATAGTGCTGCAATGAACATATGTGTGCATGTGTCTTTATAGTAGAATGATTTATAATCCTTTGGGTATATACGCAGTAATGGGATTGCTGGGTCAAATCCCATTACTGGTATTTCTGGTTCTAGATCCTTGAGGAATTGCCACACTATCTTCCACAGTGGTTGAACTAATTTACACTCCCACCAACAGTGTAAAAGCGTTCCTATTTCTCCACATCCTCTCCAGCATCTGTTGTTTCCTCACTTTTTAATGATTGCCATTCTAACTGGTATAAGGTGATATCTAATATGTGGTTTTGATTTGCATTTCTCTAATGACCAGTGATGATGAGCATTTTTTCATATGTTTGTTGGCTGCATAAATGTCTTCTTTTGAGAAGTGTCTGTTCATATCCTTTGCCCACTTTTTCATGGGGTTGTTTTTTTCTTGTAAATTTGTTGAAGCTCTTTGTAGATTCTGGATATTAGCCCTTTGGCAGGGGGATAGATTGCAAAATTTTTCTCCCATTCTGTAGGTTGCCTGTTCACTCTGATGATCATTTCTTTTGCTGTGCAGAAGCTCTTTAGTTTAATTAGATCCCATTTGTCAATTTTGGCTTTTTGTTGCCATTTCTTTTGGTGTTTTAGTCATGAAGTCTTTGCCCATGCCTATGTCCTGAATGGTATTGCCTAGGTTTTCTTCTAGGGTTTTTATGGTTTTAGGTCTTACATTTAAGTCTTAAATCCATCTTGAGTTAATTTTTGTATAAAGTGTAAGGAAGGGGTCCAGCTTCAGCTTTCTGCATATGGCTAGCCAGTTTTCCCAGCCCCATTTTTTAAATAGAGAATCCTTTCCCCATTGCTTCTTTTTGTCAGGGTTGTCAAAGATCAGATGGTTGTAGATGTGTGGTGTTACATCTGAGACCTCCATTCCGTTCCATTGGTCTATTTCTTATATACAGAATAACTCTTTAGTACATGAAAGACAGACACAGAGAAGGTGTGTGAGCAGTGACAACAACCTTGGACTTACAGAGATAATGTTCCTGTTTTTTTGTATTTAAATGTGCAGATATCCCCTTTCTCCTGCAGTCTCACTCTAATAGCGTATTTAATTGCACAGAAAAAATGTTGTTTCAGATCAGAAGAATAGAAGAAAGTATCTCCTTTTTTCTCTGGTAAGTTTTGGTATATTGTAAATGAGGAAAATATTCTTGAAAAGACTTAACAGAAATAAGTTGTTTGGATACAGAGTGACATAGTTTGGGAGCATGAAGCAATCTCCCTCAATGATATTGTTGGTATCAAAATTTCTACTACTGTGGTCTTTACGAGTTTTTTTCAAAAAGAAGGTAAAACCCAGTGTTACGGAATGAATTATATCCCTTCCAAATTTATATGTTGAAGCCCTAACCCCCAGTGTGGATGTATTTGAAGATAGGACCCTTAAGGAGGCAATTCAGGTTAAATGAGCACATGAAGATGAGACCCTCATCTTATATGACTGGTGTTCTTATAAAAAAAGGAAGAATTACTAGGGAGGGGCCCACACAGAGAAAAGGCCATGTGAGGACACAGTGAGAAGGTGGCTGTCTCCAAACCAAGGACAGGGGTGTCAGGAGAAATCAACCTTGCCAGGATCTCGATCTTAGACTTACAGGCTTCAGAACTGTGAGAAATTAATCTCTGTTTTTCAAGGCACCCAGACTGCAGTATTTTGGAATGGAAGCACTAGAAAACTAACATATCCAGTTGTACTTTTGTTGATGGGGAAATTGCGTCTTCTGAAATCAGGGTATCACATGGTATATGTGCAAAGTAATGCTTAAGGCTACTCTTAAAGAAGCGTTGCAAAATACTAGTCCCCCAGCAAAATATTCTGTGGTCATCTTCACAATTTTAATTTTCCTTAATTACAAAATGTTATAAGCACCTGGGAATGTGGAAGGAGCAATGTAGCAAGAGGGATAGATTAAATTTGCCACTACTATCATTGCACCATGGACAAAAACAAGAAGTAAATGGTTTTATTCACAGCCAAAACACAATAGAAGGGCTTCAATATGTGTAAGTGAAAATTAATACTTAGGGGAGAATAATCCAAAGAAACGTATGATGGGATCTATACAGCTAACAATAAAAGAAAAATATTTTAGGCTACTTTCTGAAGCTGTTGCTAGTTTGTGCTTCCATGTTAAACAACAACGTTGGTCTTCAAAAGAAAGGGAATTGTCGGGAAGGTAAAAGGTAATCATCATATAATCCTTCCACATGTTCACTGTGTATTCACAAATGAACTGCTTTGCATAAGTCAAAAGTAATATTAAGAGCTTGGGAAATGATGGATAAAGATAATTAAAATAATCAAAGTAATTTGGAATCAAGCAAGTTGCATTATGAGGATGCTATAAAGGATTAGTACTTACCAATTTTGAAGTGTAAAGGCAAAGAATGTGATTGGAATCTATAGTATCATTAGGATAGAAGGCAGGGAATGGACTTGTTCATAAGATCAGGTCAAATAGATAGAATAGATATTCCTTGAAGCTTGAAAATTTTTAATTGTAGAACAATAATTATAGTAATAAATATTAAAGATTATTAAAGTATATTTGATTTTAAATATTAAAGGAAACATTTATTTTTATAAGGCAAAAATAAAATTTTCCCCAATAGAGTTGATTTTAAAATTACATGAAGTATATCTAATTTAATAACATTATGTATCAATAGCTATCTCATTTCATAATAATTTATAGATCTTGGTACAAAATGTAGCAATTGTGGGGAAGAAAAGGCAAAATGTTTCTTTTCTCTCCTGTTATTAGTAATTCAACATATGACATTTATAGCCCTGATAGACTATGTATATTTACACAATAGTTCTGAAAGACTATTTTTTAACTATCAGAATTAAACCATTATTTATTTTAAAAACTTGTAATATGCCATGGTTTGTATGATAAATTCTTAGAACATTTATTCTCATGTAGTTAGATGTAATGATTCAAATGAATACAAAACTGGCCACCAATTAGGACCTGATGACAAACATAAAATCTCATGGCAAATTCTTCTTTTGGATTACTAGTTAATACAAAGCATAAGTAAGACATTCTAATTAAGACCTGTGATAGAGCTGGAGGCAATGCTTTGAAGCCTAAGGACTACAGAACTTTATTTGGAGACTGGGCATATATCCAAAAGGCATAATAAAGAGCTACCACTACTACTTCTGTGTGATGTTTTAATTGCAGTGGGTCCTGTTGATTTATCTACCCCAAACTGAGATTTAGTAAAAAAAAAAAAACTTATTTTAATTAATTGTCAATTATCTAATTTAAAAAACTGTTATTTGTTTCATTCTAAATTGAGTTTGTTATTTAAAAATAACCAAATAACTTTATCTTAGATGATTCTTTATCTGAGGGACAAGTTTTCAAACAGTACTAATACAATTTTTTGCCATTATATCTTTAATATTTATGTAAGGCTCTTGCCATTATGGCTTGTACTCTAGTTTATATTTTAAAATTCATTTCACACACTCTAATTTGGTTTAAAATGTCAGTTAATCACAAAGGATATTATTCAAAGGAAATTAATGTTTACCATAGTTTATATAAAATTAGTAGTAGCAATACTGATTAAATGCTTTATTTTGTCAGCACAATACATTTATAACTATATTTTACTATTTTTTCTTATGTTGAAACGTAGAATGCTTTTAGTCTCCTTTATATCTCAGATCAACAAAGATTTGTACTTTTTAAGATAATGTATAGTTCACAATTCATGGTATGGGAATTGTTTTTTATTGTTGGACTCTTTTTCTTTCTTTATTGTAAAATAATAGGTTGCCTGGCACAGTGGCTCACGCCTATAATCCCACCACTTTGGGAGGCTGAGGCGGGTGGATCACAGTGTCAGGAGTTTCAAACTAGCCTGGTCAAGATGGTGAAACTCCATCTCTACTAAAAATACAAAAATTACCTGGGCGCAGGGACGGGCACCTGTAATCACAGCTACTCAGGAATCTGAGGCAGGAGAATCGCTTGAACCCGGGACACGGAGGTTGCAATGAGCCAAGATCACCCCCGCCACACTCTAGCCTGGGTGACGGAGCAAGACGCCGTCAAAAAAAAAAAAAAAAAAAAACACACAAATAGGTGAACTATTTTTAAAGCACTAACTAAATACTACAAAAGAAAAAATAAAATAAAATGTGTCTAGGATAACAATGGAGGAAGTATTTTACTGCGATATATCAGTTAGGGAAAAGTGAGTCCTGAGGACATGATATTCTTCCTTAAAGCAGGAGTATGTGATGCTTTTACAAACATGGATCAACCATTTATCCATTACATTCTGCTGATATGGGTCGTTAATCTCAGGATACACTTTTAAAATCATAAAGAAAGGAGGTAAAGTAAACATCTAAATTCTAGGCTAGATACCAATGATTTTATGTCATGTTTTATAAAATTATGGTACCTTGAAATTCAATAACTGTAAAACTGTAAAAATGAAGAAAGACCCCCCTTACATAAATAAATTAAAAGATTCAGAACTATTCTTTAGAAAATCATTTATTTAGGCCACATTTTATACATGGGCATGGGTAAAAACCGAGTTGAAATTTTATGCATGCCATTTTTTACACTTACAAAGATCTTGAAGTAAAACATCTCATGTTCAGTAGATATCTTACAGAAAAATTATTACCATATATATTTGCTTTGCATAATACTCCATTCTTTTAAGAGCATTTAATCATCTGGAGGTATTTTAGATTTAACAGATACTTTTTAGAAAAAAATATATGGCACGAAGTTACATAATCTTCTGCAGAGGCAACAACAGATCTTTGCAAATAAATCTTTTCTTATTAGTATGTCAGCAGCTTCTACTTTTGCCAGATTAATTATTTAGCCAGCTGAAAGCTAGCCTGCTTCTTTTGCTGGTTTCTGTCTTTTCATCAGTAATGCAAGTAAAGGTGACTTCCTTTATGAAACCATTTTCTTCTCTTTTACCTTAGTATATAGACCTAACTCTTGTATGAATTACTTTTCTTGGGCAAATTACTTTTTTAAAAAGCGATGTGATCTAGAGAATGGTTAATTTAATAAAATACCTTATTCTATAAATTGGATTTGCTAGTAGAAAATCTCCAAAATAGGTACAGTTCATTCTTTGCAGTTAGTTTTATTACCCCATTTCTCATATTCTTTTAACCACCTTCTATTAAGTATGCAATGATAATTTCTGGCAACCAAGCAAAGGGTATCCTTGCGGAGCTTTATTTATGTGTAGTTCTGAAACACTTTTTAACTTATTTCTGCTATGGTCATCAATGTAATTCATTAGTTTTATGTATTTGAGCTTGCATACAAAAGGAAAATAATTTAGATAAACTAATACTACTACAATTAAATATGTAAATCACCAAACACTGCTGTTGAGGGCACAAATTGATATATACTCTCTAGAATACAATCAGGCAATATATTTTTGTTCCTATACATACTGAGTATTTCCTGATTTTACTAATTAAATTTGTAGTGCTCTACACCAAGGAAATAATGAGAGATATCTTTTATTACATACAAAAATGCATAACACAGTGTTATCAAAAAAGTGAAGAAAAAACAACTTGAGTGTTCATTTGGGCTGTTGTTATATAAATTAAAACAAAATCGTGTGGCAGATTAATATGAAGTTATTAAGAGAAGAAAGGGTATCTGCTTTCTACACCTATTAAGGCAGCTAAAATGCAGAACACTGACAACACAAAATGGTGGCAAAGATGTGGAGCAGCAGGAACTCTCATTCACTGCTGATGGGAATGAAAAATGAATGGTACAGCCACTTTGAAAAACAGGCTGACAATACCCTGCAAAACTAAACACCCTCTTACAATATGATCAATAGTTCCCCTCCTTACTGTTTATCTAAGAAAGTTGATGACATTTATCTACACAAAAACCTGCACATAGGTGTTTATAGCAACTTTATTCCTAATTGCTAAAACTTGGAAACAACCAGGATGTTCTTCAGTAAGTGAACGGACAAATTGTGCTGCATTGAGACAATGGAATATTATTCAGCACTAAAAATAAATGAAGGAATCTTATATGACTTAGTGAAAAAAGCCAATATGAAAAGACTACATACCATATGATTCTAACTATATGACATCCTGAAAAAAGTCAAACAATGATGAAAATAAAAAGCTAAGTGGTTGCTAGGGGTTAGGGAATAGGGAAGAATGGATAGTTAGAGCACAGGATTTGTAGGGCAGCGAATATACTCTGTATGATACTATAATGATGGATACATGCCATTATATATTCATCAATACCCATAAAATAGAGAAGACCAAGAGTAAACTCTAATGTAAACTATGGACTTTGAGTGATTTTGATGTGTCAACATAGTTACACTAATTATAATAAATACATCACTCTAGTAGAGGATGTTGATAATGGAGGAGGCTATACGTGTGTGTGATAAAGGATATCCCAGAAATTGCTGTACCTTCCTCTCAATTTTGATGCAAATCTATAGCTGCTCTCAAAAAAAGTCTTCGAGAAAGTCTTCTTTTAGCAGTTTGATAAAAACAACTAAATCTTCAATAAGCCTTTCCTTTCCCTATGTTTGTGGCCTTCTAAGAAGTAAAGAAAATCTATAAGAATCACCCCTTCATACACATAAAATATGTGGCTGCTACCTCGAGAGAAAATGGAGACATTATCACTACAACAGGTCCATCTACCAAGTGGGAGAATTGAATCTGAGATTATTACATTAGGTACATGATTTTCAAAGAAGGCTAAAGTGGTCCCAGATAGACACTATTCTTGATTTCCATCATAGGCAAGTAACAATCTTTTTTGGAGAAAAAATTTTCCCAACTCAGGCCCTTAGGATTCCAAAGACCTTGGTAAAGAAAATATGAGACAGCAAATAAAGATACCCAACACACAAGGAAATAAACCACCAGATTTAAGAGACAGCAGTAATAACTAGTTAGAGCTCCCACTTAGTTCATATATTTTAAGATCAAACACAGAATATCATTTAAATATATGTGTCCATATATAGATAATTAGATAATAAGATTATTTTTAAAAGGTAAAGTTAATTAGAAAATGAATCAAATATTAATTAATTAAAAACACATAATTTTTGAAATGAAAAAGACCTAATAAAGTAGACACAGTTGAAGACCTAAACATTTTTGAGGGACATTATTCTGTCTACCATAATCCTTATAAAATGAGAGGTAATAATGTCTACTACTTAAGGTTTTTATGAGGATTAAATATGTTCAGACTTTTTGAGTGTACCTGCAATGCAGAATAACAAACACTGCTTACTATAAAATTGTTTAATAAAATAAAATAAAGAATTGGCTAAAAAACTACAGGATGATATATTAAAGAGCTAAATGTCAGTGAGTGGGGAGCTGTATATTTAACGTTATTTAGTCAACAAAATTGTTCTCCAAAGCTAAAGATTCAATAAACTGAAAACTCACTGCTAACTGTCTTTCAATAGTGAAACTTCTAAAGAGTGTACTTTTGGAAGATAGAAAAGAATGTTAGAAGAAAACTCTGAGAAATAAAGAATAGAAAATATATAAATTGAAAAACAGGTAAGAAAGCATTGTTTGTATAAAAAATAATGTTCTTTCAATGTGTAATGTTGAAAAAAACAAAATTAAAATACAAGACAATAATAATGCATAATTTAGAAAGGGGTTAACCATAATTATATTGTGTGAAAGCAATTTTATTATTCAAGATATGTAGTGGAGATAGTATCTAACGGGAGCTATTGTTAAATCACAAATATATAGCTAATCTGAAAGTAACTAATTGTCACAACTGGGTAGTTGGACGCTTCAAAGAATATTGTCATATCAGAGGCTGAGCATTGCTTTTTGTTCATGGTAGGTTAGGCTATGGTAAGTGGAAGCTTATGTTCTAAAGTCTATGCAGAGATTCCATCTTTCACATTAAATCTATGCTGTTTATGAACCATTTGTCAGCACCAGAATGGCCAATGCCAGAGGCTGGCTGATGTGAATTGTATGGGTTATTCTTTCTACTTGGCTATTAAGCATCTTCTGTGGTCAATGCTTTATGGTAGAAATTCATGTCCTGGGTACACTCTGCTTTATGCCCATTCCCACAGATTAATCCATAAGCCTCTTTTCCAGAAATCCCAATCATCCACATAATGGAATAATGTCAGAGTGTCCAGACTGTTCAGGTTTCCTGGGATTATATTACTACAGAGGTAAGGAGAGTTAGTATCACCCTCAACCAAAGCTACAAATATATATCCCACATGAATGCAAACTATCTCTGATCTAGCATCTTTTGGATTAATACAGGCATATAGGGAATGTCTATGTTCTAGTAATTTCCTGTAGAAGAGATACTGTTTCTATCCCAGGAGTTGTAGTTAGGACTGTTATCCTGGTTAAATTCATTATAATCTGCAGCCACCCACCAAAATCAATCTGAATTTTGTAGGAGCCAGACTGTTAAATTTAAATGGTAGAAGCCATGATCCTGAATTATTTTACTCTTCAGTTGTTTTTTATTACTATAATTATGGAGTTTTGAGAATTCTATATATACTTTGGACATAATTTCTTTGTGAGATAACTGTGATTTGTCTTTTTATTTTAACAGTACATATCAAAGAATAAAAGTTTTACATTTTGATGAAAAAAAAGTAGTAGCCCTAATCTTTGCCATATCCTCATGGATAAGTGTTATTTTTGTCTTAATGTCTTAGCTGAGACTTTTAATTGTCATTTACCAATAATATAGCTGTCACCTCACAGACCATGGAATGATACAAGGATCCTGGTAACTGTCAAATATTTACATTCTAATTGTACATTTATGCACTGAAGAAAAGTCTTTGGGTATGTCTGTAAATCCAATAGATTCATGGTGAGAAATAATAGAAACAGAACTCAATTACATGACTCCCAGACCTTTCTCCATTGCACCTGCACCAATCTAACAAGTGGGATAAATAGTATCATCTTCTAATTAGAAAATATACTGATTTAAGTATACAACGATCACTAATAGTCTAGGTCCTGTGTCCAATACACCTCAAAATGTCTAGGTAGATCTCACACTCCAGTGTATAGCTCTTCTAATAAGTTGCCAAAGGTCTCTGTGGGGAATGACTTGGGGAATATTTACTGCCTACATGCATTGTGGTGTTATTATGTCCTTCTTTATGGGAACTTAGTCTCTTCCTTGCTCAATGTTCATTTCCCAAACATGAAACACTTTATACAACCAGACTCATTATTTTGCAAAGCAGAGGCCTCTATACTGTCTTCAAGTGATGAGGGAGTTAGGAAGTGGAATGGAGAGAGGTGAGTGCTAGACTTTACCTCAGAGAAGCCAGCCATTTCAAGGTCTCAAGATTCCTGAAATACATTTCCTGTTTGAATAAAAGACCCTTAAAATGTGTGCCAAAATTTGCAAGTAGAAGATCTATTGAGTTGAGAATTCAACTTTGGCGTTTCACTCTACTTAGAATTAAATACTGTGACTAATCCTAGGTTTTTTTATCTACTGGTTATAGGAGAGTAAAGTTACTTTATAGGCTGCCAAGTACTCTGAATTTACACTTAACATTAAAATGGTGGTTAATTGTCCTAGACTTTATTGGCTTTCTTCAATGAATCTATAGCACTCAGCAATAGACATTCAATTCTAGTCTTTACAATTTACTACTTTCCCTATAATTCTCAAGTGTTTGAGGCATTGAACTGACAGTGCACAATCTTCAATTTATATAACATCTCTGATTACTAGTGATAAGAGTTTTAACAATTGTACCACCACAGCATACCAGGAATAATCAAAACATTCCCAACCACCGGTATCGGTATTCATTGCAAGCCAGGCTGTAAGTGATCCAACATTAAAATTCCATTTTAGGGTCAATTTCCTAAGACCAGTCCTCTACCAATGATTTTAGATTAAGTTTCATAAAAACAGACTGTTGGAGGAAATTTGCATGCAGGAGACCCTCAAAGGCAGCACTGTTAACAAAGTTAGGAAAATAGGAACTAGAAAAAAGAGAAATTGAACTCCAGTGAAATTGCATTAATATCCCTGGGTATGCCATCTACAGCTGGAGCTGGAATGTTTCTTTAAAGTTGGCTCAAACTTGAGCCTTTTATTTATTTTTTTTAATCAACTAGTTTTTGAATGCTGGTTAGGAGAGGAATGAAAGCTGGGGTGAGGTACCTCTCTTCAGTTCAGGGCAATTCTTCACACAGAGGCACACAACTGTAATAATCAGAAATTTACACTACTGGCAGCTAGTAAAATGAAGGAAGAATTTGAGTAGAACCCAGAGATTCTGATACAATATTTAGTATTTCAAGAATTTTATCATAGTTAATTCTACCCTGGATTAACATTGAAAATTATAAATAGTTTTTCTACTATCCTTAAAATTATGTAAAATTGCATAGTTACACTGTGCTATTAACTCTAAAATCTCAGTGGTTTAATATAGATGAAAGTGCATATACTTCATTCTTTTTTACATCTGATTTCAAAATTTTAATTACCAGTTTCTTAAAATATTTGTGGTAAAGAATGTGGTTATATTTGTATTGTTTGTTCATTTTCTTTTATCAAATATACTGATGGCCTACACTTTTGAAAAATGCAATAGAGTGGCAGGATCAACTTGTTATAAAAAGTTCTAAGTGCTAATTTTCAATTTCTGATGTATATCATGTAGACTAGTAACAGTTTACAGATATTCATTTCTCTGAGGACACACTTTGAGCAACACTCTCTAGGCCTTTTTACCTTCTCTTATGCTCTTTTTTCTATCCTTTTGATTATCCTTGCTTCAATTTAAATATTTTCTTTTGAGATGCTTTGCAATTTAATAATTCTTTCTTCAGCTGTGTCTAATCTACTGTCAAATACATACACTAAGTTCTTAGTTTCTGTTATTGTGTTTTTAAGTTTTACAATTTCAATTTTCCTTATCTTTTAAGTTTATAGTTTAATGCTGAAATTACAAAATTGTGTCTCTTATTTACTGAAACATTTTAAATTATTTTAAAACTTGTGCCATGTAATGGAATAATCTGAGTCTCCTATCTGGTTAATTCTTTTGGATTGTGGTCACTTTTATTTTTATCTACTTGCATACCTGGTTATTCTTGATTATCAGGTGGTATGTATTAAGACTATAAAGGTAAGTTGAGTCTCTGGATACTATTCTCTTACTCCAAGATAGAGTTAACTTTTCTATCATATGGTGGCTATTTAAGAATCGCTAGCCATCCTAGATTAATGTAATTCTAACCAGGGATTAATAGTCTATTCTGGGCTTCAGACCCTGTGAAGACTCCACTACTTCTCTTTCACCCACTTCCTAGGGTATAGACTCAGGGGGTTTGCCAGGGGGTCTCTACTTGTAAGCCCAGACTCCAATCTTTCTCTCTCCCATCTGTAGAAAGCACTGCTCACTTGTCCAAACTCTCAGTCTTCTTCACCAGAATTTTCAGGTTAAAAGGCATCATAAATATAAGCCTAACTTCTCTTTCTTTTAAATCTTTACCTCATAATTGTTGAATATCTTGATAACTTTTTAATGTTTTCTGATAAATATATGCATTAGATTTTATCCATCTAGTCTCCTTGTTTTCTGTTAGCTATTAGCAATATCCAAACTAAGCTACTGGGATTTTTTTTTTCTCAAGGTTATATGCGCTTTAAAAATAACAATTTTTCTTTTAAGAAATAGTGTCACTCTTTCGGGACACAGATGGAAACTGAATGCCTGATTATGGGAATCCAGGAGATATTGCACCTTGAGCAACTAAGCAATGAATCAAGGAGGCCTACAAGTACACTTCCATCAAGTGAAATGACATACACCTAACCAGGCTTCCTGATTATGATGGCACAAATAGAGAATCATAATCATGACAAATATAGCATTATTTCCAACAGTTAAAATTGAAGACAATTGACATATCCTTTAATATAAGAATTTATAAAGAAATTTTTACATCAAATACAATGGAATATGATGAAGCAGCTAAAATGTATGAAATACAATTTCTGACATCCATCTGAATAAATTTTATATTATACAGTTATAAGGAAAGTGAGTCTATTAAGAATCTATACATTATAATACAATTTATTTGAAGATTAAGATGCACTGAACAATACATGTAATTACTCTGTATATATTGTATATAATGATATATAATTGTATATGTATATATTTTATATAATATATATTTATATTAAGTAAAATTCTAAACACATTTCTGGAATTATCAATCATAACATTTCCTAACCATAAAAAAGGGGAATAGTTTCAGAGTTATGTAGCGGACTTCAACTGTACATATGATTTTTGTCAAAATATGAAACAAACATGAGCAACTTTTTAAAATTAAAAGAAAACTATGTTCTTATACAGAGAAACTTAGTAGAGTGTTCTCTATACTTTTCTGTGTATTTGAATTATTTTCTAATACAAAATAGGATTTTCATAATAAAAATCCCTTTTAAGAAAACTTAAAACCTATCTCTTTATATTGACAGTTGTGGAATATATTGTGCTTGCTCTATCCCAAACCGCACACTGCCCTTTTCTACTATGCTCTTCCCTAGGAGGCTAAGTCCTATAGACTGACTCTTCAAATTTCTCTAGCTGTCTTCAGATTGGGTCAACTCAGTGGGAGCCCCTGGCAGATTAGAGTAGATGGGGTGAGAGACCAAGGACCATAGAACAGTTTTTCTTCCTTGCCTTTTCCCTTGATCAATACACAGTGTCTAGCAGTTACCTGTATGGCAGATGAGCTCTCTTCCAGAGTTCTGGTTCTCAGTGGGCTTTGATAATCCTCTTCTTGTTCCTTTAGCACTAAGAGTGGTAATGGCTTTTCACTGCTTCTATGGGGTCTCACCTCATATTGGTTTTCTTATCCCTATCTACTCCTTTGTAAGTAGTTCCTTTCTATGTCTGCTCATTGAAATATTTGTGTTTCCTGCTTGTATCTTTGCTAATATATTGATGGAATGAGAAAGTAAAAATAATACAATAGTACAATAAGCAGTAAAAATCTATCATTAACAAAATATATAACAATTTATTCAAAGTGAATAAAATAAAACATATATAAAACTATTTTAATTAGTTGATTTGTCTAGTAATCAGATTTGTTCACATCAAACTCCAAAATATGTGGCCTATTTAGAACACCCCAAGCCATGAAATAAACTGGTTTAATAATAGTTGTCAGTTATATTTAGGAAGTTAAACTAGTAATATGTGCGTATGTAATTTTTGATATATTTAATGCTTATTTTGAAATGGACAACTGTATAACTGCTATGATAATTCAATTGTCAAGTTCTATTACAGTTATAGTGATTTGAAATTTTAAAACATAGTAGTGTTCTTAAAATTCATTTTCCAAAGATTATTCACCAGAAATAATGTATCCCATTAGAAGCCCAAGGGTTTCTTTTAATGGAAGGCAGCCATACTCCTTTAGCAAAACTGATTAGTCTATCCTCCTACTTCAGTGTGTTTATCTATTAAAGCCAAAGACTAATTAACAAATTCACTAATGAGGTTCTCTGTATCTGTTCTAAAGAAAAATCTTTCTTTAGCCAACTTCTTATTAAAGTAGTAAGTGAGTCTAGAGCTAAACTTGGTAAAATTCTGTGATCCATACTTGACAAATGTAAGCATGTTTTCTTTTACTACCTGAAATGTTGACTGCTAATAACAGGATCTCCATTCAAACAAATAATTCAGTTGATGATAAAAGAGTAAACATAACCCTAAGTAATGACTTTGCTAACAGCTGCTGCTTATTTAGGGCATTAATCCAAGTTCATTGTTTAACCCCTTTATATCTACTAACCTGTATGAAATATTTAACAATTCATTGACTCAGTCCTAGGGCACTACATGATAATATGTGACTGTATCCCTGAGGTGCCACTAATGATGATTTTGCTTGTCTGCTCTGCATTTTGGCTTGGTCTCCTACCATCAGGTTCCATTTTGGCTTGAGGATTCCACTTCCATATACTCTTCTTGAAGGAATCGAGTACAGGTAGTTTTTATAACCGTAGATCACCTGGAGTCACAGTGAAGAGAATGGCACCTGGATAAAAGACCACCATGTATCTGCTTGTCCACTGTCTGTGAGCAGTGCTTTTGCACAGAATTGGATGGTGATTGCTAGACCAAGTCAGATCCTCCCATTTGGTCTTTGAATTCAAAACATAAAACATTTCTTAGAGATGAGAGATCACAACCTTTTAAAAGAGCTGAAATAAGTTTAGTAGGGCAGCAGAAACAGCTAGAGATAAGGCCGAAGATGAAGTCATTACTCACCTATAAAAAGGCTTGTAAAGCAGGATTCCAATTTTTATCATACAGATTATTGGAACCACTGGAGGTTATAAAACCAGAAAATACAATGATCATATTTGCATTAGTCCTCGTCCTGGTTTATTCTTATATTAAACCCTGATTGATTTAGGTAATTTAAATATGCCTCTCACATAATCTGAAAGATGAAAGGTAAGTCATCTCATTTTAATGATAACAAACTGAGATGATAACTGTGCCTGTGCTCTTGCTGTATTCTTGGTGTACTTGCCCCCTCATCTCTCTACTTTTTTCCTAGAGTAGATGTTTTGGCCTCAATATCTGCCTCTGTTAGGAACCTTACTTATTTACTAACCTTGCTCAACTTATTTCAGTCCAGATTGTTTCCCGTAGAACATATCTAACCACTGCTACAGTGCACTGACAAATCTTTTAATTCACAAATGACATCCATAGTAAGAAATTTGTGTCTTGGCTCTACCCAGTGCTAACTGGAAGAGTTGGCACCATTTCAACTAAGTCCCATTATCTGAATTTATTTTTCTGTAAAGGGATACTTTGTTTATTATACTTTATATACTTATTGTGAAGGGAAATTAGGAAGTCTAAATGAGGCTATTCCTAATATCAAATGACATATGAATATTTTTTATTAGGATAAAGTGAAGGTGATTCACATATATTGTTGAGACTTGTCAGTAATAAGTAGAGTAGCTGCATTTTTACAAATCTGGACTTTCGAATCATGCAAGTTTCAATTAAACCTTTGCTAATTAGCATCTGCATAACTGCAGGACAGTTAATTAACTGCTCTAAACTTCAGCATCTTTTTTTATGAAATCAAAATAACAATGTCTACTTCACAATGTTAATGGTAAAGATTTAATGAGGTAACACATGAAAATTTATTTTAAAGGTTGTTGGAACACAGTAAGTGGTCGTTTAAAGGTTGCCATTACTACATTAAGTAGTAAAATGTTTGGCGTTTTAAAATTTTTATTTAATTGTAGGAACCTATTATACTTTATTTAAGACTAATAGCACAAGGAAACTTATTTGGGTGGATTCATTATCCTGTCTAGCAAATTAATCTTTGTGAAGTAAAGCTAAAACATAAAGGAGCAATAGGCAGTTAGCAGCTATTCGGGAAAGTGGAAACAGTTTTCTCTCTGTCTTCCAAAATCAGCTTTAACTTTAATGTTGAACACACAGTATTCTACTTAGTAGGTGTTGAATGGACAATTTAAGGAATAAATGAATAAATTATACTGTTTGAAAAGGGCTGTAGCTTATTGAGGTCACTTTATGCACTGGGAGATGAGGTTAGAGTTTTTAGGGGCATAGTGCAAGATTGTTGCTCTAAAGGCAGTTCCAAAGAGCAGATACATAAGTCAATGTAACAGTAATAAAGGGGATGGTAATGTTGATGATATCTAACATTTATTGAGTGCTAAATAGTACCAGACATAGTTTCAAATGCTTTACATATATTATCTATTTACCCACCTCAAATTCCCTATATACAGATGTTATTATTTTCCCTATTTTCATAGGGACAAATAGAGCTAAAGCAAAGAGAGGGTAAGAAACTTCCACAAATGTACACGTTATTAAATAATATACTATATGTTTAAAATGGCAAGTCTCAAATCCCCCAGGATCCAGCCAGGTGGTTCAGGAATCCAATGATCCTCAGGGTTCTCTAAAGGGACAGAACTAATAAGACATATATACAAAAGGGAGTTTCCTAAGTATTAACTCACATGATTACAGGTCCCACAGTAGGCTGTCTGCAAGCTGAGGAGCAAGAAGAGCCAGTCCGAGACCCAAAACTGAAAAACTTGGAGTCTGATGTTCGAAGGCAGGAAGCATCCAGCACAGGAGAAAGATGTAGACTGGGAGGCTAGGGCAGTCTAGTCTTTTCATGTTTCTCTGCCTGCTTTATATTCTAGCTGTGCTGGCAGCTGATTAGATGATATCCACCCATATTAAGGGTGGGTCTGCCTTTCCCAGCCCACTGACTCAAATGTTAATTTCCTTTGGCAACACTCTCACAGACACACCCAGAATCAATACTTGGCATCCTCCAATCCAATCAAGGTGACAGTATTAACTATCACAATTTCTACCCTTGTCAACTTGAACCTATATGCGTCTCCTGAGATCATACATAATCTTCAAATAAAGACGATAATACGGTCATAATTATGTCTAACATAATACAACTATCCTTCATACAACTAAAAGACTCCAATCCCCAACCCAAATACTATTACATAAAGTTAACATACACTTAAATGCTGATGTGAAGTCAATAACTCTTATGTCACATGATAAAGAAAAAAGGAAATAAAATGAAGATATTTTATTAGTACAAGTGTATACACATACAAACATGTTTTAACAAAAGAAGAAGGAAATACTCATGACAGTTATAGTGCCTATTTCTATAGCTAGTCATGTGGTCATAACTGGTATTGATGACTATCTTCTTCTACTACCCATTCTGTATTCCCTTTGCCTTCAACAAGCACCTCAGCAGGTGGTGGTTTCTTTCCTTGTAGAGTGACCCAAACCTTCATTCCTGAAGGGTCTGGACCATTTGTAGTCCTTCCAGGATTGGACCATTGTAGTTTCCCATTGACCTTAATCACAGGGTATGGTAATACTAAGAGAGGCCCTGATGGATCTCCTGTATTCCTTGCATACTCTTCCTTACCTCCATTGTGGAGTAGTAGACTGATTTCATCCTGATTGTCTGGGTCAATCACCCCAGCCAACACTGTTACTCCCTTCTTAGCCTGTTGACTTAAAAGTAGGAGGATCCCTAAGTGTCCAGGTGGCAATCTTAACTTGCAGTTTAATGGAATAGTTGTTGTGTCCCCTAGTGGCAGCATTGCTCTCTCTGGAACTAAGACCTCTAGGCCAGCATAATATGTAATGTCATAGGAACAGGAAGCCAAAATTTAGCTAGTGGATCGCTAGAGGTGATAGTGAGTTGTGCGGCTTTTACTTCCACTCCTTGATTCTGGGACCTGTGAATTCTGGCTGTGAGAGAAACAGTGCCATATATTGGATGTTGATTCAGAGCATATACAGCCTTCTGGAGAACTTTGCATCAGTCCTAAAGAGTATAGCCACCTATTTGGCATTGTAATTGTGACTTCAAAAGGCTGACCTGGCTATGGCCATGGTTAAGTTTCCAATTTGGCAGCAACAGAGACCAACACTGAGCCAAACCATTGACTATAGCCCATAAATCAGTATATAATAGCACAACTGGCTATTTCTCTTTTCATGCAAAGTGCACGACCAGATGCATTGCTCAAAGTTATTTCCACTGTGAGGATTTCCCTTTACCACTGTCCTTCAAAGATATCCTAGAAAGGGGCCATAGTACTGCAACTGTCCATTTTTGGGTGGCACCTGTATGTCATGCAGAACCATCTGTGAAGCAGGCCCTAGTCTTCTCTTCCTCTGTCAACTGATCATAAGAAGTTCCCCATAAGGCTATTGGTGAAGGCTAAGAGAAAGAAGGCAGGGTGGCAGGAGTGGAGACCATGGGCACTTGAACCACTTCCTTATGTAACTTACTTGTTCTTTCAGGACCTGCTCAAGCCCGATCACGTATATACCACTTCCATTTGATGATGGAATGCTGCTGTACATGACCCACTTTATGGTTAGATGGGTCAGAAAGCACCCAGTTCATTATAGGCAGTTCAGGTCGCATGGTGACTTGATGACCCATAGCCAAATGTTCGGTTTTCACCAAAGCCCAGTAACAGGCCAACAGCTGTTTCTCAAAAGGAGAGTAGTTATCTGCAGAAGATGGCAGGGCCTTGCTCCAAAATCTTAGAGGCCTCTCCTGTGATTTACTATAGGGGCCTGCCAAAGGCTCCAAACGGAATTCCTATCTGCCACTAACACCTCAATTACCATTGGATCTGATGGGTCATATGGCCCAAATGGCAGAACTGTTTGCACAGTAGCCTGGATCTGTTGCAGAGCCTTCTCCTATTCTGGACCCCACTCAAAGCTGGCAGCCTTTAGGGTCACTCGATAAATGGGCCATAGTAACACATCCAAATGGAGAATGTGTTGCTTCCAAAATCCAAATAGGCCTCCAAGGCATTGTGCCTCTTTTTTGGTTGTAGGACGGGCCAAATGCAGCAATTTATCCTTCACCTTAGAAGGAATATCTCAACAGGCCCCACACCACTGGATCTCTACAAATTTTACAGAGGTTGAAGTTCCCTGAATTTTACTTGGATTTATTTCCCATCTCTGGCACAAAAATGTCTCACCAATAAGTCCATTGTGTCTGCTACTTCTTGCCCACTGGATCCAATCAGCATAATGTCATCAATGTAGTGAACCAGTGAGATATCTTGCAGTGCTGGTAATTGGGAAAGAGAAACTAGAAAATATGGAAAGAAGGTTTAAAATCTTTAATGCTTAAAACCTAAATCTTATTTTCTAGTACAACCTTAGCTTAAGTTAAAAACCGAAACACCTAGGAATGTATAACTGTTTTCCTTTTTCTCTGCAGGAATATCCAAAAACCTCAATCCTTAGAAATATCAGGGCATAGAAACTGTCCTTGTTGCCTCAGATCTGAGAAGGCAGTGAAAGTCAGTTTTGCAGCGATATGAAAAGGCAAATTCTTCTTTCTCCATGGAGTGACCATGCAGCTTCCTTGGCTTTACTTTTCTGGAGACTTTAAGGGGTCCAGTGGCGTGAGGCCTGTTGAGATATTCAGCACCTTTTTATAAATCCCTATATCAATTTATTGGCATAAATATAGGTTAAGGCCATTATCAGAAAAGAATCTGACAGAAAGAGCAAACATATATATATTTTACATTCACACATGCACATAGACATACACACACACACACACAAGCTACATTTTTCTAATCTGTGTTGAGTTAGTGACAAATTTTCATTATTGTTTGAAAATTTCACTTCTTTTCTTGTTCTTCCTGCTTTCCTTTGTTACCCGTTCCACCAGTATCTGGTTTTCTGTGCTTCTGTTTCTCATGACTGCTCTTTCGATCCTATTTTGGAAGTCCTTTTTGTCATGGATTGTCACTTTTTTTCCTAATATTGTAGAATGTATAAGACTTACAAATGTCTCTTTTATTAATATTAGCTACATTTTACAGCATAGCTTTAAAGTACTATTATGCATCAAATAACACAGATTCTGGCATAAGATAAATATTCAAGAATCAGTGCATGCATAAATTTTGAATGGTGGCTAAAAGTCTCATCCGCTTCTGCGTACTGTAGACAGGAACAAATTTGAAGGACACAGACTACCTTCGCCTGCTCTAGAAGCTACTATTATACAAGAGAAGATAATTTTCTTTATTCATTTAAGTTAACATATGAAAATTGACCAATAAGCAAATTAAACTTATATTCATAGAAATTTAAAATCATGATCTTAAGACTGTCTAGGACTAATTAAAGCTCAAACAAATTATAATGTTAAATTTTGAGACTCATTATTATATAAAATTCCGTCTAAGAAGAACTTTTTCTAGAACCTCTCCTAAGGTTATTATAATCCATAGTAATGTGAAGATAAAATCAAATCAGCTTACCTATTCTATACTTTAGTAATGTGGTTCTGCAAGAACACAATTGTGGCAAAGATTCTAAAATTAGAGTGCAGTTTCAATAATAGTATTTTCTATGTCAAATATTAGATAACAGGTATGAAGCTTACTTGCATTTGTGGTCTTAAAAATGGCATTTGAAAAGTTGGTCTATTACCTCAAATACTTCTTATATATGTTTCTCAATTTTTATGTTTTAAAATTTATTTTAACAAATTATAATTGGTATATTTATGAGGTGCGATGTGATGCTTTGATCTATACATGTAGCAGTAGATAGAGTCAATAAGCTACTTAATCTAACATCATCTCACCAACTTATTTTCTTGCGGCGAGACTGTTAAAAATGTCCTCTTTTGGCAATTTTGAAATCTATAATACATCATTATTAACTGTGGTCACCTGCAGTGCAGTAAATCACTACAACTTATTCCTCTGATCAACACCTTCCCTTTCCCTATTCCACCCTCTCCCAGCCAGCCTTCGGTAACCATCTTTCTGGTCTCTGTGTCTATGAGATCAACGTTTTTAGATTTCACATATAAGTGGATCATGAAGTACCCTATTGTTTGAGAAAACATAGATGGAACTGGAAGATGTTGTACCAAGTTAAATAAGCTAGGCTCAACTTTCATTTCGACTATCAACTTTTCTCCTGTAGTGTTGTCATCTTGAGTTCTCTATTTAATCAGGGTGCTGTTCAGAATTTTGTGCAGAGACATTTTCCATTATGCCATGCTTTTTTCTTGTTGCTGAATTTATCCTCTTTTCCCATATTGTATGTGGAGCTTCCAAATCTCTCAATTTGGCTTTTTTTTCCTTACAGGGTATTTTTATGTTCCCTTCCACAGGAGTCTATTTCTTCTGAAAGATTAAACATTTTTTCAATAGTCACAATTTCCAAGAGAACTTGATGATTTTGGTCACTAGCTTGTGTCTAATCATAGGACAGTGTCTTAGTTCTCAGAATAGGGACTTTCATTCAAACTCTAGGAGGAAAAGAAATCTATTTTCTGGAAGTCTCTGCAACTGAACTCTAAATACTCAGTGTGTGCAGGAGTCATTAACCAGGCAGTTTCCCTCAATTTAGAGTTTAAATTGCCCACTGCTAACTATATCATGACCTCATCATCTCCCTCAATGTTTCTATCTAGTCTTTTTCTTCAAGCAACAATTTCTTTGCTGCTCTCCCTAGCCACAATGGGAGTAGCTATTTATGGATATATGGAGAATTTCATTCTTCAAAGTTTCCATATCTATTTGTCTTCTTGCTTATCTCAGCAGATTGAGGTGTCTCTTACTTGTTGGTTTTCTCTGCCACCTATAGACATTCCTGAAACTCCATAGCTATCCTTGAGAGTCAACCTGGCACTGGAGCATAGATAAGTGGCAAAGTGGTCATAAAGCTAAGTAGTCTGTCATAACTTTCTGCAAATAAGAAGCAATACTTTTATTATAGAATATCAGGCTGATGTAAAAGGCAGTTTTTTATTCATGCTGAAAAACTAAAATGAAAGTTACACCCTAAAAATGATCCATTATCATAACTGCTTTAACCTTTATTCAGTAGCTCATCCTTTCTGAAACTGATTGGATCCCATTACCTAATCTACCAAGCACTGCCTTCACTCTCAACAAATCCTTCTGCTCTCTCTTCTCATTTCTCAGCAACCTTTTATCATACATATAAAGACACACACACACAAACACACTTTATCCAATTTGTCTAAAACATATGTATTTATCAACTCAGTCCACATGGCACTTTCATATTGAAGCATGGCTTACAGTCCCAAATCTCCAGAAAAGTCACCATCTCTTCTTTCATGGAATTTTCCAATATACCACCTGCAGTGTGACAAACCTATCCTCCTACATGCTTATCACAGTATATATATTAAGAGTTTAGCAGATTTAAGCAAATAGCCTAATCTTATCGAAGCAGGGTTTTGTGTTTGTTTTTCAGACACCAACTGGCAGGAAAATTTTGGGTAGATCATGTGGCTATTTGCCATGACTGGTGGCCAACTTTGGAATGAATTTCTAATATCTATGGAATTTCCTGTAATATGAGCATTAACTCCTCAAGTTAGAAGCCAAAAATTCACTTTCCCAGTTCTTCCTACTCATGTGATCTAGACTTCACTAATCAGTCACACCACCTCAGACTGCTTAAGAAGAAAGCAAAGGGAGAATGCAGAAACATCAGGGCTTTTATCTTTCCACAAAGTGTCTGGCTTTCTGAGGAACTAGAAGAAGAAGTTCTCATATCCAGTGTCCTTCCTCAGTGGTGCAAGCTGCAGTGTCTGTGCCAAGTGACAGAGGAATTAGGTGCTTATGGGGGCAGCCATAGGTACAAATTGGGCTTTGTTGGATTTTTCCCACACAAGCCTAACTTCCATCTGAAGATTCTTTTTTTTTTAATTTTTTAATTTTTTCATTATACTTCAAGTTCTGGCATCCATGTGCAGATCATGCAGGATTGTTACATGGTATACACATGCAATCGGGATTTGCTGCCTCCATTCCCCCATCACCTACATTAGGTATTTCTCCCAATGTTATCCCTCCCCAATTTCCCCACCCCCCACTGCAATCCCTCCCATAGTCCCCATCCCTCAACAGACCCCAGAGTGTGATGTTCCCCTTCCTCTGTCCATTTGTTCTCATTGTTCAACACCCACCTATGAATGAGAACATGCAAGGTTTGGTTTCCTGTTCTTGTGTTGGTTTGCTGAGAATAATGGTTTTCAGGTTCATCCATGTCCCTACAAAGGACACAAATTCATCCATTTTTATGGCTGCATAGTACTCCATGGTGTATATGTGCCAAATTATTTTGTCCAGTCTATCATTGATGGGTATTTAGGTTGGTTTCAGGTCTTTGCTATTGTAAACAGTGCTGCAATGAACGTACATGTGCACTTGTCTTTATGATAGATCGATTTATAATCCTTTGGGTATATACACAGTAATAAGATTGCTGGGTCCAATGGTATTTCTATTTCTAGATCCTTGAGGAATTGCCACACTGTCTTCCACAATGGTTGAACTAATTTACACTCTCAACAGTGTAAAAGTGTTCCTATTTCTCCACATCCTGTCCAGCATCTGTTATTGCCAGATTTTTTAATGATCGCCATTCTAACTGATGTGAGATGGTATCTCAATGTGGTTTTGATTTGCATTTCTCTAATGACCAGTGATGAGCATCTTTTTCATATGTTTGCTGGCCACATAAATGTCTTCTTTTGAAAAGTGTCTATTCATATCCTTCACCCACTTTTTGATGGGGTGGTTGTTTTTTTTCTTGTTTTTTTTCTTGTGTATTTGTTTTAGTTCTTTGTACATTCTGGATATTGGCCCTTTGTCAGATGAGTAGGTTGCAAAAAATTTTTCCCATTCTGTTGGTTGACAGTTTACTCTAATGATTGTTTATTTTGCTGTGCAGAAGCTCTTAAGTTTAATTAGATCCCATTTGAATACTTTGGCTTTTGTTGCCATTGCTTTTGGTGTTTTAGTCATAAAGTCCTTGCCTACGCCTATGTCCTGAATGGTATTGCCTAGGTTTTCTTCTAGAGTTTTTATGGTGTTAGGTCTTATGTTTAAATCTTTAATCCATCTGGAGTTAATTTTTGTATAAGGTATAAGGAAGGGGTCCGGTTTCAGCTTTCTGTACATGGCTAGCCAGTTTTCCCAACACCATTTATTAAACAGGGTATCCTTTCCCCATTGCTTGTTTTTGTCAGATTTATCAAAGATCAGATGGTTGTAGATGTTTGGTGTTACTTCCAAGGCCTGTGTTCTGTTCCATTGGTCTATATCTCTGTTTTGGTACCAGTACCATGCTGTTTTGATTACTGTAGCCTTATAGTATAGTTTGATGTCAGATAGCGTGATGCCTCCAGCTTTGTTCTTTTTGCTTAGGATTGCCTTGGCTATGCGGGCTCTTTTTTGGTTCCATATGAAGTTTAAGGTGGTTCTTTCCAGTTCTGTGAAGAGGGTCATAGGTAGCTTGATGGTGATAGCATTGAATCTGTAAATTACTTTAGGCAGTATGGCCATTTTCATGATATTAATTCTTCCTAATAAGGAACATGGAATATTTTTCCATCTGTTTGTGTCCTCTCTTATTGCCTTGAGCAGTGGTTTGTAGTTCTCCTTGAAGAGGTCCTTCATATCCTTTGTTAGTTGTATTCCTAGGTATTTTATTCTCTTTGTGGCAATTGTGAATGGGAGTTTGCTCATGATTTGGCTCTCTGTCTGTTATTGGTGTATAGGAATGCTTGTGATTTTTGCACATTGATTTTGTATCTTGAGACTTTGGCTAGGGATTATGTTATCTGTACCCCAAAACTCTGACTGACACCTAGCCTCAGAGCCATGTAACTCAAAATAACAAA
>CAUYLG010055175.1:0-21202 GCA_963573385.1 Cacajao melanocephalus | reverse complement strand
TTTTTAGACTGCATTCTAGCCTGGGCAGTAGAACAAGAATCCTGTTCTCTCTTCCTCTTTTTCTTCCTCTTTCTTTCTCTCGTACATTCTTTTTTTTTCTTTCTTTCACTCTCACTTTCTTTCCTCTCTTTTCCTTTCTTTAAAAAAAAAAAAAAGAATTCAAAATAACTGTTTTGAGGAAATTTTAAAAAAATCAAGATAACACAGTGAAGGAATTCAGACTTTTATCAGATAAATTTAACAGAGAAATTAAAATAATTAAAAAGAACGAAGCAGAAATTCTGGAGTTGACAATACAATCGACATACTGACGAATGCATCAGAGACATTTAATTGGCATAATTAATCAAGTGGAAGGAAGAATTGATGAGCTTGAAGATAGGCTATTTGAAAATACACAGAGGAGACAAAAATAATATAAGAAGGAAGCACATAAACAAGATCTGGAAAATAGCCTCTGAAGGGCAAATCTAAGACTTTTAAAAAGGAGGTAAAAAAGACATAAGTGTAGAAAATTTATTCAAAGAGATAATAACAGAGAACTTCCCAAATGTAGAAAAGAATATCAATATCCAAGTATAAAAAGATTATAGAACACCAAGCAGATATAATCCAAAGAAATATACCTCAAGACATTTAATAGTTAGATTGTCAAAGGTCAAAGATAACATAAGGATCATAAAGCAGCAAAAGAAATGAAAGAAATAACATACAATATAGCTCTGATATGTGAGAGTGGCATGACATATTAAAATTGCCAAAGGAGAAAACAAAAACTTTTAACCTAGAATAGCATATCCACTGAAAATATTCTTTACATATGAAGAAGAAATATTTTCTCACACAAACAAAAGCTGAAGGACTTACTCAACATCAGACCTATCCTACAATAAATTATAAAGGAAGGAATACTTCAACCACAAGAAAGAACATTAACGAGCAATAAGAAATTATCTGAAAGAATAAAATTCACTGACAATAGTAAGTAAACAAAAAAAAACAGAAAATATTATAACACTATATTTCTGTTGTGTAAACTATTCTTATCTTAAAAAGAAAGACTAAAAGATGAACCAATAAAAAATAATACCTATAACAAATTTTCAAGACATAGACAGTACAATAAGATATAAGCAGAATCAATAAAAAGTTAGAAAGTGGAGGACAAAGTTGTTTTAAGGTTGTTATTAGCTTTCCTTTTGTTTGTTTTTGCAAATGTTTTTCCATCATTATGAGCTTAGAATAATGGGTTATGAGGTAATATTTACATTTTGCATCATAACTTCAAATCAAGAGACATACAAGGGATATACAAAAAATAAAAATAAACAAGAAATTAAATGTTACCACTAGAGAAACCACCTTCACTAAAAGGAAACCAGGAAGGAAGGAAATAGGGGAGTTAGGAAAACAAATAACAAAATGGAAATAATACATCCTTACTTATCAATAACATTGAATATAAAGGGACTAAACTCTAACAAAATGACACGGAATGGCCGAATGGATAAGACAATAAGACCCTATAATCTGTTGCCTGCATGAAACATACCTTACATATAAAGGTACACAAAGACTGAAAGTAAATGGATGAAAAGCGTAGCAAGACTGCCAAATAGAAGTTGACACCATTTGTTTCCCCTGCAAGAACACCAAATTTTAACAGCTAACTACACACAGAAAGCACTACTACAAAAACAAAAATAGATGAGCAACCACAGTATCTGGTTTTACTGAAAAAGACATTGAAGATGACAGGAAAAACAGTCTTGAAGAGCCAACTCAACATCCCTCCCTGCATCCCCTGGCAGTGATTGTGCAGTGCAGAGCACAGTACTTGTGAGACTTTGCATTAAACTCAGTGCTGCCCTGTCACAGCAGAAAGTAGAATTGGCCTTTACTCACCTGACATTTTTTTCATGAAGGAAGCATTTGGACTGGCCCCAGCCAGACAGTAATCAGCCATTCGACTACTCAGAGTATGAGTTCTGGCAGCCTCACCACTGTAAACTGCAGTGCTCTGGGACCCCAAGTGAACTTGAGGAGCAGTCTGGGCCACAAGGACTACAATTACTAGGCAAGTTCTGCTGCTTAACTTGGCTCAGAGCCAGTGGACTCGGGAGGCAGAAACAAACTCTCACACATATGATCAAATGATTTTTGACTAGGGTGCCAAGATCACACAATGAGGAAAGAACAGTCTTTTCAACAAATGGTTTTGGCAAAACTGTATACACACATATAAAATAATTAAATAGGACCCTTACCTTACAAAAAAATTATCTCAGAATAGGAAGTCTACATGTCAGAGCTGAAACCATAAAACTGCTAGAGAAAACATAGGAATATGTAGTCAGTTCTTGAATATGACACCAAAAGCACATATCAAAATAGGAAAAATGGATAGACTGGACTTCATCAAAATTAATAATGTTTGTGCATGAAAGGACATAATCAGGGGAGTAAAACTGAAACAGAATGGAAGAAGATATTTTTCAATTTTATACATAATAAAGGACTCATATTCAAAATATATAAATAACTCATAACTCAAAAACTATAAAAGTTGATTTAAGAATGGGAAAAATACTTCAGTAAAATTAAGAAGACACACAAATAGGCAATAAGCACATAAAAAGATGTTCACAATCACTATTCACAGTTGATCTGAAATGCAAATCAGAACACCAATGAGAAACCTCTTCACACCCATAAGGATGGCATTTATTTAAAAAAACAATAATAAGCCAGAAAAATACAACTGTTGGCAAGTCAAGAAATCAGAAACTTTGTGCACTGCTGGTGGGAAAATGAAATGATGCAATCACTTTGGAAAATAATATGGAGGTTTCCCAAAAAGCTAAATATTAAACTACCATATGATCCAGCAATTCTACTATTCTACTTCTGTGTATATAAGCAAAAGAAATGAAAGCAGAGGCACAAATAGATATTGCTACACTAACATTCATAGCAGCATTATTTACAGTAGCTAAAAGATCGAAGCAACTTATGTACATTGACAAATGAATGAACAAAATGTGGAATATACATGAAATGGAATATTGTGCAGCCTTCAAAAGGAAGGAAAATATGATACATGGCATAAATGGATGAATCTTAAATACATTATAAGTGAAATAAGCCAGAAACAGAAGGAAGCAAACAGTATTGTATGATTCCACTTATATGAGGTACCTATAATAGTAAATTCATAGAAACAGACAATGGAATGATGGTTACAGGGCCTGAGGAGAGCAAATTGGGGATTTAGTGTTTATTAAGTTCAGAGTTTCAGTTCCAGATAATGAAAAAGTTCTTGAAATGGATATTGGTGATTGTTACACAACAACATAAGCGTACTTAATGACACTGAACTGTACACATTAAATGGATAAGATGATATATTTTATCTTATGTCTATTCTAAAACAATAAAAATTATAAATTACAAAAAAAATGTATAGAATACATCTTTATTTATCTTTTGGTTGAATCGTTATGCCCACCAGATTAAATGCTACTGTAATTGGACTTGCACATTTTAAAACTCCTAACTAAAAAAATTCTACCTAAGTATTCATAATAGAGCATTTTTAATTATTGTTCTGCTTTATCACCTGTGACAATTTCTACTACTCAACATTTATTTCATTCCGCCTGTTTTATTCTGTGTAATTCAAGTCTCCTTTGGGACATTTCAAACTGTCACTATTTTCCTAAGGTGAAACAGGACTCTTTTATTTTTTTAAGAGGCTAAATGATGTTCCTATATTAATATCTCAATGGTCAAACTGCCATTAGAACTCAACATTCTTGAATTTTAAAGATTTTTTTAATGTTAATCATCTTTATAATGGGAAAAATTCTACCAAGGTCAAGATGCATTGTGAGGATTTTTAGCTCTTTTGTTCTAGAGAAGCCTTCAAAGCCACATCAATTGATAGCTGTAGCTGAAGTGGTCAAGCTTAGTATCATTTTCTGTCATAATGTACTGTTATCTTTAAAGCAAAAGTCTGAGCTCTTCAACCTACTCAAAATACTGAGCTATCACTGTGTTCAAAATTCATTTTAAACAAGTTGGAGTATCTCAAATCTGATTGTAACAGAGATGTTCTGCCTTTTCTCTCACAATTCTCACTCATACACTCTATATGTCAGTCAGTATGAGCTAATAGACATTACCAATATACCTACAGTATCTCAAATTTAGGCCTTTCTTTGGCCATTCTTTCCACCTAGAATGCCCTGTTCTACTTTCCCTCCCTGTGTTTGCTAGCCTAAATCTTCCACATTTTTTATGCTTTCTATAGGTTCCTTTTTTATTTATGAAGGTTAGACAGATTGTCTAACAGAAAATGATATTTTCTGTTTTAAAACTCTAAGAGCCTTTTATCTGGACTTGTTTTATGACAAAATTTCTTTTCTGCCTTCTATCATAGTCATTTGTGTATAAATGTCCACCAAATTGAGAAATGCAAGGATTATGTCAAAACACTCATAGCACCATACCAATGTGTTTTATATAAACAATTACTTTTTTAAAAAATTAAATTTTATTTTATGTTCAGGGGTACATGTGCAGGTTTATTATATATGTAAACTTGTGTTACAGGGTTTGTTGTACAGATTATTTCATCACCCATGCTTTAAGCCTAGTATCGATTAGTTACTTTTTCTAATCCTCTCCCTCCTGCCATGCTCCACCGTCTGATAGGCCCCAGTGTGTGTTGTTTTCCTCTCTATGTCCATGTGTTATCATCTTCTAGCTCCCACTTATAAGTGAGAATGTGGTATTTGGCTTTCTGTTCCTGCATTAGTTTGCTAAGGATAATAGCCTGCAGCTCTATCTGTGTTCCTGCAAAGGACATAATTTTACTCTTTTTTATGGCTGCATAGTATTCCATGGTGAAGATGTACCATATTTTCTTTATCACGTCTATCACTGGTGAACATTTACTTGATTCCATGTCTTTGCTATTGTGAAAAGTGCTACAACGAACATATATGTGTATGTGTCTTTATAATAAAATAGTTTATATTCCTTTGTGTAAATACCTAGTAATGGGATTGTTGGGTTGAATGGTAGTTCCATTTTTAGGTCTTTGAATAATAAATAATTTCTTAATACTTATTCTACATTAAATTATATTTAACTGATTAATTGAATTTCAATGAGTTAAATTGAAACATTTGAGGTGTGGATTAGAGGCAGTGCTCTACCATATAGAAGTCACTAGGTGGTGTTTATAAAAACCAAATACTAAGCCTCTTTCCATCCCAGGGCCTTCACCCTTGCTTTGTCTATGACTGCAACATTTTCCCTTAAGACTATGTCTCTGATAAAGTATCTAGTCCCCTACTTAAAATGTCACCTCTTCAGACTACTTTTCTGAATACCCAGAAACAGTATATAAAAGTATTGAAACATCTTCTTAAAGCTAGTGGAGCCTCAGTTTCACAGGCTCAAATAAGGGACCTAACACAAACTGTTGTTTCCCATAACCCATGGTTCCCAGAAGAAGGCATGCTAGATGTAGAGCTCTGGGAACAAGTGGGGAGAAATCTTAAACAATATGATTCACAAAGGCAATGGTCCCAGTAACATCTTTAACATTACAGTCTTAGTTGGGGTTGCTTTGGCCCTGCTCTACACAGAAGAGCCTAAAAAGGAAAGGGAGGAGAAACCATCACTTGCCTTACCACCTCCTCCTTCACCCTCAGCCCTACCATTACCAGGTAAAAATACCAAAGAAGAAATGGAGGTTTTCCCTGAGCCCCCTTCCCCAATAAATTGGAAAAAGGACAAGGGAGACACTACAGCTATGGGACCCTTAGGCAAGCAGAATTAGAAGGGGAGCTCTTGGCCTGCCTGGTAATGCAAGATCAACAAGGCAATCAGGTATATGAACCAATTTCTTTTGATGCTTATAAAGAGATAAGAAAAAGCATTAGATAAAACAAAGCCACTAGCCCATTTATGAAAGGATTAATTGAGGCCATAGCAAACAACTTCCATATAAGCCCATGAGATTGGCCAATGCTAGCTACAACAACTTTAGATTCCAGTCAGTACCTCCTCTGGAGGGCAGAATTTGATGAATTATGTGAACATAAGAACTCTTTCTAATAATGGTCATTGTTGTTATTCCTCCCCTACCCCTAATATGGCTTTCTCAAAATCCAGTTTGGATAGAGCAGTACCCTTTAAAGAAAGAGAAATTACAATGAGCCCATGAATTAGTTGAGGAGCAATTAAAAGCCAGCCATATAGAACCATCTAACAGCCCTTGGACTTCACCCATTTTCATGATACCCAAAAAGTCTGGCAAATGGAGACTTTTGCATGACTTACAGGCTATTAATGTTAATCTGCAACCTATGGGGCCTCTTCAACAGGGGCTTCCTTCCCCCATGGTGATTCCTCAAGATTGGCTTATAGTCATTATTGATTTAAAAGACTGCTTTTATGCTATTGCCCTTGCAGAACAAGACAGAGAAAAATTTGTGTTTACAATACCAGCTATCAATAATGAGAGGCCAGCTCGCCAATTTCATTAGAAAGTACTTCCTCAAGGAATGTGAAACAGTCCTACCATGTGTCAGTATCATGTAAATCAGGCTTTGCTCCCCAGTAGAAAATGATTTCCTAATTGCAAGATTATTCACTTTATGGATGATATATTACTAGCAGCCCCAATGGAGCCAGTACTTTTAAGTTTATACTCATCTGTCCAAAAGAATACACAGTTTAAGTGGTTTAGTCATAGCACCTGAAAAAGTACAAATGTCCTCTCCTTGGAAATGTCTTGGATACATATTAACTTTCCAGCAGGTCAGACCTCAAAAGGTTAAATTAAATATTAGCAACTTACATACCTTAAATGAATATCAAAAATTACTGGGTGATATTAACTGGCTTCATCCCGCCTTGGGCATAGTTACTGATACATTGCAAAACCTGTTTTCTATCTTAAAAGGCAGTACAGCCCTAGTTTCTCCCAGGTACTTAACCCCCACAGCAAAAAGGGAAATTAAGGAAATAAGCTATTTTTCAGAGGCAACCAGATTGCATAGACCCACAATATTCAGTTCAGTTGTTTGTTTTTCCTACAAACATTCCCCAAGAGTATTACTAGGACAGATTGTCCCAGGGCTATGCTTTCTAGAATTGGTTTTTTGCTCACATACTGGGACTAAAACAATATCTCCCTATATCCAGCTAGTTATTAAAGTCATCTATATAGGCTTCAGATGATGCAATCTGTTGCTAGGTTATGACCCTGATGTCATAAGAATTTCTTTGAGTAATTCAAAGCAGTATCACCCCTAACTCTAGATCTTCAGATAGCACTCTGATTATGCAGGCCATATGGTGCACGCCCTTCCTGCTGACAAACTACTTCAGTTCTTATATCAAACTTCTGTAGTTTTGCCTATAAAAGTAGTTCATTCCCCCATACCTGATGCTTTAATGCTTTTTACTGTTGGCTTTGGTAAAAATGGAAAAGCGGCTATCTGGTAGAAATCATATAATTTCTTCACTCAGTCTGGATTTATTAGCACTCAAAGAGCTGAGGTTGGAGTCCTAACATTAGCTCTGGAAAACTTTTCTGCTCAGCCCCTCAATATTGTTAGTGACTCTGCTTACTCTGTTTATTTATTGCAGAACCTTGAGACAGCCCTCATTAAGTTTACTGTTGAGCCCACCCTGTGTGCTCTTTTTCTTCAACTTCAGCAATTGCTGGATCAACATATAAATCCTACTTTTATCACACATACCTGATCCCACAGCTCACTCCCTAGCCCACAGGATTATGGCAACAATCAAGAAGACCTGCAGGTTATGACATCACTGCTTAACCAAGACATCCAATCCCATTAGTTTTTCCACCAAAAGTGTAGAAACTTAGCTAAACAATTTCAGTTTACCCAAAGACTAACTAAACAAATTTTCCTGCAATGTCCATATTGCCAGCTCACAGGCACATCTCCTCCTTCAACAGGTGTTAACCCTAGAGGACTATAACCTAACCAGTTATGGCAAACAGATGTTACACATGTCCCTTGATTTGGAAAACTAAGATATGCACATATATCCGTTGATACCAATTTTCACCTAATTAGCACACATACTCTTCCTGAGGAGTCCACCCAATATGTTATTAAACATCTTTTAACTTTTGTGTTTATGGGGTAGCCCACAAAAATTAAAATTGATAATGGTCTGGCTTATGCCAGCTCACAATTTCAACAATTTTGTCAAACATGGAACATCAAACATTCCACATGCATCCTGTATAAACCCAAGGACAGGCCATAGTAGAATGTGCCCACTGCACCCTTAAAAATACGTTCAGACCCATAGAAATCCTGTAAGAAAACCTAGGCAAAACCATTCAGGACATAGGCATAGGCAAGGAGTACATGACTAAAACACCAAAAGCAGTGGCAACAAAAGCCAAAATAGACAAATGGGATCTAATTAAGGTGAAGAGTTTCTGCACAGCAAAAAAAAAACAGTCATTAGAGTGAATTGGCAAACAACAGAATGGGAAAAATTTTTGCAATCTACCCATCTGACAAAGGTCTAATATCCAGAATCTACAAAGAACAAAAGAAGATTTACAAGAAAAAAGCAAACAAACCCATTCAAAAGTGGGCAAAAGATATAAACAGACACTTCAAAAGAAGACAATTACAAGGCCAACAAATATATAAAAACATGTTTGTCATCACTGGTCATCAGAGAAATGCGAATCAAAACCACATTGAGATACCATCTCATGCCAGTTAGAATGGTGATCATTAAAAAATCAGGAGACAACAGATGCTGGAGACGATGTGGAGAAATAGAAAAACTTTTACACTGTTGGTGGGAGTGTAAATTAGTTCAACCACTGTTGAAGACAGTGTGGCAAGTCCTCAAGGATCTAGAAATATAAATTCCATTTGACCCTGCAGTCCCGTTACTGGGTATATACCCAAAGGATTATAAATTGTTCTATTATAAAGACACATGAACATGTATATTCATTGTGGCACTGTTTACAATAGCAATGACCTGTAACCAACCCAAATGCCATCAAAGATAGACTGGACAAAGAAAATGTGGTGCATATACACCATGGAATACTATGCAGCCATAAAAAAGGATGAGTTTGTGTCCTTTGTAGGGACATGGATGAATCTGGAAACCATCATTCTCAGCAAACTGACACAAGAACAGAAAACTAAATATGTCATGTTCTGGCTCATAGGCAGGTGTTGGACAATGAGAACACATTAACACAGGGAGAGGAGCATCATACACCGGGGTCTGTTGGGGGGGCTAAGGGAGGGACAGCAGGGGGTGGGGAGGTTGGGGAGGGATAACATGGGGAGAAATGCCAGATATAGGTGACAGAGGGATGGTGGCAGCAAACCATCTTACCATGTACGTACCTATGCAACAATCCTGCATGATCTGCATATGTACCCCAGAACCTAAAGTACAATAAAAAGAAAGAAAGAAAGAAAAAAATATATATGCTCAGAAAACAAAACAGGGAAAATATTAGTAAGGACCCTGCAACAATATTAATACAAGCCTTATTTATCCTTAATTTTTAAAATTTATATGACAAATTTCAATTGTCTATAGAGAAGCACCTTTCTAAAATCTCTCAAGACATAAAACATGCAGTTGTACAAAAAGATGTGAATAGTAATGTATGGTGTGGTCCAAATTATTTGCTAACATGGGGAAGAGGGTATGCTTCTGTTCACATACCCTCAGACCCTCTTTGGATTCCAGCACGACACATCAAACTATACCATGGTGTGGCTAGGACCCAACCTAGTACCAAAAATGAAGGAAATGACCCTGCAGGACCTGAAGCTCCAGACAACGCAGCTTCCTCAGACAACACAAGCCCTGGACGTTACCTGGGGAATGCTGAAGAAAATTATTCAGGAGGCTGAGCAAATCCTTTTCCAGATGCAGACACCATTCACTCCAGATAATTTGTTCTTTGCTATGCTCTCTGATGTACATTGCAAATTTCATAGGGTATTAACCTTTCTTATTCTCTCATTCTGCCTGCAACCCATACCGGCTACACTCTACTGGGCTCATCTCTTAGATTCACCTTTTTTCCACCTGTTACCCATGCAGACACCCTCTTCCCAGCCTCTAATAATGTAACTACTTGGCTAGGAGGAATTGACTCACCCCCAGTTGGCTCCCTCATTAATGGCAAACATTGGACTAAGGTGCCAGGTAACACTACATATCACTCCACTATCCTCCCACCGTGTTTAAGTTATGAAAGTTCTAACTCTTACACAATTATGTGTATCTGCACAAACATAATTATGACTACATCAAGGCAAAGAAAATGCCTTAACCTTCTTGATTGCAGTTATCCTCAAACTGGGCAACTCAACCAATGACACTTTCCCCAACATTCCTTCCTGTGCTAAAAAATGAAGCTGGGAAATTAATGGATTCCACTTTGGCTGGGAGGTGTGTCATAAGGGACAAGTCTGTTGTCTCCAGTTAGGCAATTATAATATCTTAGACTGGAGCCTCCATGGCCATTTGCAGGGTGACCATACTGACGTCTGCATTCATCATAGCATCAATCACAGTTTTGTAACCACATCCCATTCTCCTATGATTTGGGCCAATGGGAGGATGGGATATCCCAGACCCCAAGTAGACTTCATGTCAACCATATCCCATTCTCCTATGATTTGGGCCAATGGGAGGATGGGATATCCCAGACCCCAAGTAGACTTCATGTCACCCCAAGACAATTTATGGCACCTGGGACATCTTAGAACCTCCTTTAACTCCTGGCATGGGACATATCAAAATTCCAGTAATAATTATACTATGATCTTTATTTTATAATCACACAGATCAGTTCCTAATTTGCACTACCCATCCACATGTTTTCCTTATGGGAACGAATATTTTCATTACACCCCAAAACTCCATGTTTGTGACCCAAGTGGAGGGACAGGCTTGGTTTGCCTCATGCATCACTTATTACAATATATCTGATTTCAATATTACTAGTGTCATGGTACTAAGAAGACAATCTGAGGCATTTCTACCAGTCAATTTGACATACGATTGGCAAGGTTCCTCTGCTCTTGCCACCTTAGAATGTGCCCTGTCTCAGGTCAGACACAAAAGATTCATAAGTACACTTATATTCTTCATAGTCTCAACCATAGTCATCTACCTTAGCAACTGCTAGTGTTGCTGTGGCCTGTATTACTGAATCAGTACAAACAGCTACCTTTATACATAACTTGGCCAGAAATGTGTCTAATAAACTACTCCTACAGCAGGGTATGGATAAAAAAGTTCTTGCATGTCTGCAAGCCCTCAAGGCTGCCTTAGAATATGTAGGAGAGCAACAAGATGCACTGGCATTCCTATAGCAATTAAATTGTGATTGGGTGCATAAACATATCTGTGTCACCTCTCTCCTTTGGAATTAACCAATATGTAGTTGGAATGAGGTGAAACAACACCTCTGGGGAAGCTTACATGATAATTTAACAACAGACATAAAGCAACGTAAGACCAAAATTCTAGAATCCCTAAACGCCATAGATATACATGTCCAACAAACAGCCATATGGAAGGATGTGCAAGAACATCTCTCCTGGATAAACTCCCACTCGTGGGGGTCCCTCCTTGATTGGAAAAGAATGTTACTGATTATACTCATGCCTGTCTTATGTTGTTTACTAATTCTAGGATGCAAAGCCAAAGCACAACTTAAAACCACTGCACCTGACCAACCTGTTGCTGCACACATCTGTACTCTTCAACCAACAAAACCTGATGCAAAAAAATAAATAAATAAATAAAAAGCAGAAAAGTGGGAGATATAGGGTATCGGTCAGGGTGGTGGGAAAATTATAGAAAAGACATAAACCTTCTTAGAAAGCCAGGAGGTTTTGAAAAAGCTTCTGGGAAGAGTTATGGCTGAAGGCAGCCTAATCCTCTTATCTCGAGCTAATGGCAGAGGGCAGATAACAAGGGAGTGCAAAGGAATTTATCTAGATAGGTTTTTTTAAATCTGTTTATCTGGAAACCAACCTTTGATCATCTACACGCAGGACTTCCCCCTACTTGGGGGGTCAACAGTGTTAATTACCCAAAAATGGTGTTTGCTCCAAGCCTTTGTTATTAAATCTGTACTAAATAAATGTGAGCATCTCTGGCTTATTAGGTCCATACCTTCTTGTCGGCTCTGTTGAGATTTGCAGTTCCCCAGCTGTGCTCACAGGCGAAATACCTGTGTCTGTGTACTCTGTTCATCTGTCACTCCGCCAGTCTATGGGACAGACTTGGCAGGATTAGGCTTTCGCTTAAGGTAACGTTGTGGCTGGTTTGACCTATGCAAACCAATAAAACTTTCTTCATATTAGCAATAAGTTATTTTACTTCCCTGATATTTGTGTGTTTGGTGGAGTAGCAATTTTAATATTTCTTAAGAACTTTGTCTTTGCACTCACAATTTGGCTAACTATCTGACAAGAGGCCTGGCTTTTTGCCTCAGCTTTCAATTTACCTTCCTTACTAAGCTTATTTATTTCTAGCTTTTTGTTTAAAAAGAGAGACATACATTTCCTTTCACTTGAACTTTTACAGGTTTGTGTAGGATTTGGCCTAATTTCAGTATTGTTGCATCCCAAGGAGAGGGAGAGAGCTGTTGAAATGGCCAGTAAGTGGAGAAGTCAGAACACACATACAACATTTATCAATTAAGTTCACATGTGTTATGTGGATGCAGTTCATGGTGTCCCCAAACAATTAAAATTAACATTTTAGTTCAAACATCACTGATCACAGATTACCATAACAGATAGAAAAATAATGAAAAAGTTGTATTATATAAAAATAATGAAAATGTAAGAATTACCAAAATTTAACACAAAAACATGAAGTGAGCACCTGCTGTTGCTCAAATGGTGGTGATAAACCTGCGGGGCACAGAACTGCCACAAACCTTCAATTTGAAAAAAAAAAATTCAACATCTACAAGGCACAATTAAATGAAGTGCAATAAATTGCAGTATGCACTTATAATACTGGTTATAAATATGAAAAGACCAAAGGCTTATAAACTTCCTTATTGCACTAAATTGTGTTCATTCAATGAAACTATGCTTCTATTTGTTAAAAGTGCATTTTTGATGCCTTGTTCTCATTTCATTTGCTTGCTTCACCTCCTCCAACTGGTTCACACCTGCTCCCCCTTGCCAGTATATATAGACTAACTACCATCAACTGTGGGCAAAGTTAATTTGAAGAAGTTTTATCTGGCAAATATACATATTCCATCAGTATTATTAAATATTTCTCCATTAGACATTCATTTATTTGAAACTTAATAAGAAATGGACATTAAATTTCTCCATTAGACATTCATTTCTTTGGAACTTAATAAGGCTATTGATTTTTTTGGGGGGAACTCTAAAATAGAAAGTCTCTGAAATTATTTCTCTCTAATAGCCAGACACTAAGTGAGACTTCCTTTAAGTAGGAATGATGTCTGGGAAAAATGGGACAGGCGAGTTATGAAAAGAAAAATATTCCTGAGAGATAAAGTTAAGCAAATATTGAACCATCTCAAACATAATTCATCCAGGTGTGCCTTCACCCTTCCATAAACATACTTGCTCGTGGTTTTTATTTTCTTAAACTGATTCTTTTTTTCAGTAGTTTAATACAAAAGTTTATTTCTTACTCATGCAACAGTCCAACAGGTTTTTTTTAATCAAGCAAAATTTCTAAGCAGTTAATCTTTTAGTAATGATTCAGGTCCCAGGCTCCATTCGTCCATGACTCTTCTATGACTTTGGTTCTCTGAATTCACTGATTTTATCTGTTTCATCTACCATCAGATGGTGTGAAGATGAGGAAATAGAGGGTAACACTGATTCTTTTGCATTTCTTCCTTATAGCCTCTCTTCTATATACTTTATATACACTAGGTGGCAGTGCAATGAAACAAAGAAACGTACAGTCCAGAATCTGAAGATTTTACAGAGATCACATCTTGCAGCATCTTTATTTTTTAAATGAAAAAACAAAACTGGGGCCTTATCCATGTTATTCAATCTTTTTATTCTCTTTAGTCTCAGCCCCTATGTTTTCCCTAACACACATTCAGCTCTTCACTTTCTTCTCCAACTAGCCCAATTCCCTTTCTTGCCAACACACTTAAACTCTTATACCCTTATCCTTCTGCTTCGCAGTCCCATCTAAATGCCCACACGGTGACTATCTAAAACACTGTTGGAGAAAAATCACAAAAGAACTTTTTTTGGCCTGTGAAAACATATAGTTTCCAAATTTACTTGGACAGTCGGTGCTAAACTAGGATACTCTTAGTTGGCTCATTCAGTTACCTTTTTCCCATTTCACACTGAGAATCAACAAAGAACACCCTCAAGTCTCCAAAGCCCCTGCTGCATACGGACAATCTAACCTCATACTTCACAGAGAAAAATAAAGCTATTATGAAAGAACATTTCACCCTATACATATTGCTTATCTCTGACTATACCTCACTCACCTGGTTTTTCCCAGTTTAAAAAAAAATACTTTTCCTGCTATTTACAGCCGATCCCCTAGTTATGCCTGTTACTTCTCTCCCTTAAACTCTGAGCCAGAAATTGGACCTTATTTCATCCTCATTTAACTAACTCCTCTTCTCAATCTTTCATTCTTTTCTGTCTCCTATCATGTGGCCTATAAACATGATCAGATTTCTTTACCATTATTTTTTTTCTCCCTCAGTGTTATACTGACAAACCATAAAACACATAGGGTACTTACAATATGCCAAACACTTTTTAAAATGATTTTTGTAACCAAATTTTTAATTATCACAATAACTTTGTGAGGTAATCAACTATTCTTATCATTATTTTAGATTAGAAAAGGAAGTCACAGAAAGGTCAACTACCCTGGCCAAGATCACACAACTAGTAAATAGCAAAGTTATATTGCAACACTATACTCTAGGGTTCAGATTCTGTAATAACCAGTATTCTATACTACAAAAGTTAACTAATATCTACTGTTCCTGTGTAAAGTCCTGCACTTCCTTCATTTAAATCAGACTTTTCATCAAAGTTTGTTCCTACCTCTCTGCCTGCTTTTTCTGTCCCCTTTAGATTTTATTCTTGTCCATCTCTAAATTGGCAACATTCTCTAGTATCCCATTCTCTGTGTTCTCTTAATTTCTAAAATCAATAAGTTCTAAATTAAAATATAAGTTCCACCATTAACCAACTTTATTACCCTAGTAAAATCACTTCATCTCATCAGAGTGATGTGAGAAATAAAGTATATAGTGCCTGGCATATATAATAGTAGATACTAAAAAAATACTAGTTTTCATTGTTACTATCATCATCATAATCATCACCATCATCACCATCACTATTATCTAATTTATATTCATGGGCTCCACTAACTCTTCTATTCTGATCATTTTTATATACAGGAGCCAATCATAATCCTAAAAGATACAATCCCAAATGCCATAATCTTGAATGTTGAAATCCCAAAAGATCAAAATCCTGATGTTATAATCATGGAGAAAGTAATTTTTAAAGTTATTTAAAAGCCATTTATTTCTCTTTATATTATTATACTTTAAGTTCTGGGATACACATGCAGAACGTACAGGTTTTTTACATAAGTATACACGTGCCATGGTGGTTTGCTGCACCCATCAACCCATCATCTACATTGTTTTTCCTAATGCTATCCCTTTCCTACCCTCCACCCCACAGCAGGCCCCAGTGTGTGATGTTCTCCTCCATGTGTTCTCATTGTTCAACTCCCACTTATGAATGACAACATGTAGTGTTTGATTTTCTGTTCTTCTGGTAGTTTGCTGATAATCATGGTTTACAGCCTCATTCATGTACCTTCCACCAGCAGTGTAAAAGCATACCTATTTCTCTACATCCCCTCCAGCATCTGTTGTCTTCTGACTTTTTAATGATGCCATTCTAACTGGTGTGAGATGGTATCTCATTGTGGTTTTGATTTGCATTTCTCTAATGACCAGTGATTATTAGCTTTTTTTCATATGCTTGTTGGCTGTATAAATGTCTCCTTTTGAGAAATGTCTGTTCATATCCTTTACCTACCATTTGATTGGGTTGTTTATTTTCTTGTAAATTTGTTGAAGTTCTTTGTAGATTCTTAGTATTAGCACTTTGTCAGATGGAAAGATTGCAAAAATTTTCTCCCATTCTGTAGGTTGCCTGTTTACTCTGTTGATAGTTTATTTTGCTGTGCAGAAGCTCTTTGGTTTTATTAGATCCCATTTGCCTATTTTGGCTTTTGTTGCCGTTGATTTTTGTGTTTTAGTCATGAAGTCTTTGCCCATGCCTATGTCCTGAATGGTATTGCCTGGGTTTTCTTCTAGGGTTTTTATGGTTTTAGGTCTTACATTTAAAGTCTTTAATTCATCTTATGTTAATTTTTGTATAATGTGTGATAAATGTATCTAGTTTCAGCTTTCTACATGTGACTAGCCAGTTTTCCCAACACCATTTATTAAATAAGGAATCATTTTCCCCTTGCTTGTTTTTGTCAGGTTTTACAAAGATCAGTTGGTAGTAGATGTGTGGTATTATTTCTGAGACCTCTGTTCTGTTCCATTGGTCTATATATCTATTTTGCTACCAGTACCATGCTGTTTTGATTACTGTAGCCCATTCAGTATGATTTTGGCTGTGGATTTGTCATAAATAGCTCTTATCATTTTGAGATAAGTTCCGTCAATACTTAGTTTATTGAGAGTTTTTAGCATGAAGATCTGATGAATTTTGTCAAAGGCCTTCTCTGCATGTATTGAAATGTGGCTGTGAAACCATCTATGCCTGGACTGTTTTGGTTGATAGGCTATTAATTGCTGCCTCAATTTTAGAACTTGTTATTGGTCTTTTCAGGGATTTGACATCTTCCTGGTTTTAATCATGAAGCCTTTGTTCATGCCTATGTTCTAAACGATATTGCCTAGGTTTTCTCCTAGGGTTTTTATGGTTTTAGGTCTTACATTTAAGTCTTTAATTCATCTTGAGTTAATTTTTGTAATAATTGTAAGAAAGAGATTCAGTTTCAGTTTTCTTCATATGACTAGCCAGTTTTCCCAACACCATTTATTAAATAGGGAATCCTTTTTCCATTGCTTGTTTTTGTCAGGTTTGTCAAAAATCAGATCACTGTTGATGTGTGGCATTATATCTGAGGCCTCCGTTCTGTTCCATTGGTCTATATATCTGTTTTGGTACCAGTACCATGCTGTTTTGGTTACTGTAGCCTTGTAGCATAGTTCCAAGTCAGGTAGTGTGATGCCTCCAGCTTTGTTCTTTTTGCTTAGGATTGTCGTGGCTATATGGGCTCTTTTTTGGTTCATGTGAAATTTAAAATAATTTTAATTCTCTGAAGAAAGTCAGTGGTAGCTTGACGTGGATAGCACTGAATCTACAAATTACTTTGGGAAGTATGGTCATTTTCACAATATTTATTCTTCCTATCCATGAGCATGGAATGTTTTTCCATTTATTTGTGTCCTCTCTTATTTCCTTGAGCAGTGGTTTGTAGTTCTCCTTGAAGAGGTCCTTCACATCCCTTATAACTTGTATCCTTAGATACTTTATTTTCTATGTAGCAATTGTAAATGGGAGTTTACTCATGATTTGTCTATTACTAGCATATAGAAATGCTTGTGATTTCTGCACATTGATTTTGTATTCTGAGACTTTGCTGAAGTTGCCTAGCAGCTAGTGAGATTTTGAATGGAGAAAATGGGGTTTTCTAAATATACAAGCATGTCATCTGCAAACAGAGACAATTTGACTTCCTCTCTTTCTATCTGAATACCCTTTTTGTAGTTTTATCTGATTGCACTGGCCAGAATTTTAAATACTCTTTTGAATAGGAGTGGTGAGAGAGGGCATTCTAGTCTTGTGCAGGTTTTCAAAAGGAGTGCTTCCAGCATTTGCCCATTCAGTATGATATTGGCTGTGGGTTTCTCATGAACAGCTCTTATTATTTTGAGATATGTTCCATTGATACCTGGTTTATTGAGAGTTTTTAGCTAAAGGGGTATTGAATTTTCATATCCAGCCAAACTAAGCTTACTAAGCAAAGGAGAAATAAAATCCTTTACAGACAAGCAAATGCTGGGAGATTTTGTCACCATCAGGCCTGCCTTAGAAGAGCTCTGGAAGGAAGCACTAAATGTGGAAAGAAAAATCCGGTAACACACACCACAAAAACATTCGAAGTTGTAAAGACCATTGACACTATGAAGAAATTGCCTCAAATAACGGCTACATAACCAACTAGCATCATAATGGCAGGATCAAATTAACACAGAACAATATTCATCATAAATATAAATGGGCTAAATACCCCAATTAAAAGACAGACTGGCAAATTGGATAAAGAGTCAAGACCCATCAGCCTGCTGTATTCTGGAGACCCATCTCATGTGCAAAGACACACATAGGCTCAAAATTAAAAGATGGAAGAATATTTACCAAACAAATGGAAAACAAACACAAAAGAAAAACAAAAACAAAAAAAGCAGGAGTTTCAATCCTCGTCTCTGATAAAACAGACTTTAAACCAACAAAGATCAAAAGAGACGAAGAAGGGCATTACATAATGGTAAAGTGATCAATGCAACAAGATCTAATTCTCTTAAATATGTATGCACCCAATATAGGAGAACATGGATTCATAAAGCAAGTTCTTGGACACCTACAAAGAGACTTAGACTCCCACACAATAATAGTGGGAGACCTCAACCCCCCACTGTCAATATTAGACAGATCAACAAGACAGAAATTTAACAAGTATATTCAGGACTTGAGCTCTGTTTGAACCAAGCAGACCTAATAGATATCTACAGAACTCTCCACCCCAAATCAAAAGCATATACGTTCTTCTCAGCACCACATTGCATTTATTCTAAAAATTGATCACATAATTGTAAGTAAAACACTCCTCAGCAATGCAAAAGAATGGAAATCATAACAGTCTTCCAGACCACAGTGCAATCAAATTAGAACTCAGGATTAAGAAACTCAGTCAAAACCACACAACTACATGGAAACTGAACAACCTGCTCCTGAATGACTACTGATTAAATAATGAAATTAAGGAAGAAATAAGTAAGTTCTTTGAAACCAATGAGAACAAAGACAAAACATACCAGAATCTCTGGGACACTAAAGCAGTGTTTAGAAAGTTTATAGCACTAAATTGCACACAGGAGAAAGTGGAGAAGATATAAGATCAACACTCTAACATCACAGTTAAAAGAACTAGAGAAGTAAGAGCTAAAAAATTCAGAAGCTAGCAGAATACAAGAAATAACTAAGATCAGAGCAGAACTCAAGGAGATAGAGACATGAAAAACCCTTAAAAAAATCAATGAATCCAGGAACTGGATTTCTCTAAAATATGAACAAAATAGATAGACCAATAGACAGACTAATAAAGAAGAAATAGAGAAGAATCAAATAGACACTATAAAAAATGACAAGGAGGATATTACCAGTGATTCCACAGAAATACAAACTACCATCAGAGAGTACTATAAACACCTCTATGCAAATAAACTAGAAAATTTAGAAGTGGGCAAATTCCTGGACATATACACCTTCCCAAGACTAAACTGGGAAAAAGTTGAATCTCTGAATAAACCAATAGCAAGTTCTGAAATTGAGGCAGTAATTAATAGCCTACCAACCAAAAAAAAGCCCAGAATCAGACAGATTCACAGCCAAATTCTACCAGAGGTACAGAGGAGCTGGCAACATTACTTCTGAAACTATTCCAAACAATAGAAAAAGAGGGACTCCTCCTTATTTTATGAGGCCAGCATCATCCTGATACCAAAACCTGGCAGAGACACAAAAACAAAATTTTCAGGCCAATATTTCTGATGAACATTGATGAAAAAATCCTCAATAAAATACTGGAAAATCAAATCCAGCAGCACATCAAAAACTTATCCACCATGATCAAGTTAGCTTCTTCCCTGGGATGCAAGGCTGTTCCAACATATGCAAATTAATAAATGTAATTCATCACATAAACAGAGCTAATGATAAAAACCACATTATTACCTCAATAGATGCAGAAAAGGCCTTTGATAAAATTATTCGCCCTTTAAAAATCATATTTATTTGAGAAACATAAAAAATATGACAGAAAACTTAATGGGATATTTTACACAGTTAAATAGGCAATATTAACATACATATATTTACAAGTATAAACACTCAGGTATAATGACTGTTGCACAGGTATAACAGTTATAATAAGATAAACTGCATTAAAAGTAGAGTCAAAATTGAAATATATACATTTATATTATTATAGTTTGTAATTTTTTGCACTCAATTTTATAACTGCCATCATCTGAAATACTCTGATGTATAACTTAAGTCTGTTTATTTTCTTTTATTTATATTATTTTATTTTTAAGTTCCAGGATACATGAGCAAGATGTGTAGATTTATTACATAGGCAAACGTGTCATAGTTGTTTGCTGCAACTTGTGTGTGTTGTTTCCCTTCCTGTGTCCATGTGTTCTCAAAATTTAGTTTCCACTTATAAGTGACAACACGTGGTGTTTGGTTTTCTGTTCCTGTGTTAGTTTACTGAGGATAATGGCTTCCAGCTCCATCCATATCCCTGCAAAGCACATAATCTTGTTCTTTTATTTGGCTGCATAGTATTCCAAGGTGCATATGCAACACATTTTCTTTATGAACTCTGACATTGTTGAGTATTTGGGTTAATTCCATGTCTTTGCTCTTGTGAATAGTGCTTCAAGGAAAATACTTGTGACTGTTTCGCTATAATAGAATGACTTATATTCCTTTGGGTACATAACCAGTACTGGGATTGCTGGGTCAAATGGTATGTCTGATTGTAGACCTTTGAGGAATTACCATACTCTCTTCTACAATGGTTGAACTAATTTATATTCTCACCAACAGTATAAAAGCATTCTTATTTCTCTGCAACCTCTCCAGCATCTGTTATCTCCAGACTTTTTAATGATCGCCATTCTAACTGGCGTGAGGTGGTATCTCAATGTGGTTTTGATTTGCATTTCTCTAATGACCAATGGTGATGAGCATTT